>JAMKCH010054208.1:0-97500 GCA_023653785.1 Ophioderma brevispina | reverse complement strand
TTCAACAATGAAATACTTTTTTCCCTAGGGGAAAAAAGTGGACCTTGGCCCATAATCCAATTGATGTTGACCTTTCTTTGACCCTTATCTCCGTAAGGATTTAACATAATCAAAACTAGATGTCGCGGTTCTCGGCTTTCGCGATTTGCGTCGGGGGTGGTTAGGTTTTCCGTCGGAACCTATCAACTTGACCTGGTGGTGTCAGTAAACCTTTTGTCACCTACCTAGGGGACCCTGTTTTTAACTGCCCAAGGCCCCTTTGCAACTAATTCCACTTTATTGACGCTCACCCAAGGTCCTTAACTGCACATTGTCCCCTCCCAATTACACAAGATCCCCTTTTCAATCTGTCTCAGAGCCCTTCCCAGCTGCCCACCGATCCTCTCAAGTAACTACGATTCTCCTCATATAGCAAGGTGCCGTGCCCTTTCCCAACTAACACGGCATGGTGACTCCGCACTACCTCCACATCCCAGAACACAAAATACCAAAAGTTCCCCTTTTCCATCTACATTGGCATTCCCAAATACTCATGGTTCTCTGTCCAGACAACATGATCTTTCTGAACTAACCCAGATTTCCATTCCCAATTAATCCCCAGGGTCCACTTCCCCAACTTCCCATGGTTCTCTTCCAAACACCCCAGGGTTCTCCTTTCCAACAACCCATTTCACATCTCCAGCACTGAGTTACGAATACTTCTATTGAAGCATAATGTTAGTTCTTGAGGTCCCTGTTGGGAAATTGTTTGACCTCAGAAGCTTAATTTGAGCTGAAGTTGAGTTCTAAAGCCTGCATATTTCCTCAACCAAAAAACATCTATTTTCTAAGCCTAATTTAAAAGACAAATCAGTTCCAGTCCCTAAGTTCAGAGGTCGGACAACACACATCCCTACCCCGAGGCCCCCCCCCCCCACTCTCATACTCTCCTTTTTTTTTCCTCACTTAATTGAGCCGAATTTTAGTTCAAAACCTCCATTTTCCCTATTAAAAGACAAATCGTTCCCACTCTTAAAATTCAGAAGTTCACCACACATTCCTACCCAAAAAAAGTTGAGTCCCCTGCCTCACCCCTCACTCTCATTTCTCACTTTCTCTGATTCTTTAGAGTCCCCACATTTCCAATTACATACGACATTTCTTCCGAATACCTAAAAAAAACTATATGTGACAACAGTCATGTTTAAAGATATCAAATTGGGCTTGCTTTTTCTCATTTAACGGAAACATTTTTTGGATTTAACTAACTCTATCCACAGCAAAAGCAAAACTATTTAAATTTATAATTCTTAGCCAGAAATAAACAGTCAATTATGACTAAACAAGTATAGCCCCCATAGCAGGGAGGCCCCATGGATCACTTAAGTAAGCCACGGACAAATAACATGATTAACACACACTGCATTTCCATATCCCACCACACAATATGGGACCTTGATGATTCACATCTGTTATTCGCAATATGCCTGTGTAGTATGGGGACAATTGACCCAATTGTATTGTGGGATATTGGATTAGATTCCTTGATTTTCTGCAACCATTTACGGACACCACAAAGTATGTGATAAGCTTTATGAGAATTAGAATAGTTAATCTATTTTCAAATCCCAAACACCATAGAGAGACCTCCGGACTGCATGTACAAAGTGTGATGTTACATATTTTTACCAGTATTACTTTGGATAATTTGACACAAAGTATTATGGGGTTATTGGGGTTTGAGACCTTGATTTCCAATTTCTGTAGTCCACAATTAAGTTGATGAAACGAGCATCTCACAAAAAAAGGGGTAACATTTGGTCAATTAAAAAAAACAACAAGTTAGATGTAGTACTGAAGAGAATATAACATGTTCTCTGTTATAAATAATCCCCAAATGCCTTCAGATTCCCAAGATAGTTTATATTTTATAACCCATCTCTCTCCGAGCACACTCATTTATGTTTATCAATATGATACCCCCCATTTAGAACAGGGAATATTACACATGGCAAGTCTCTAGATGTACGTCATTTCTTGAAATAACTTGCCAGATTAATCCAAAAAATCTACCTTTTTCCTCCACCAAAACACAAAACAAGCCTGTCGGCCCTGGAGAAGACTTCAACACTAACAAATCCAATTTATAGATCCAAACACCGCTCCTTCTATCCAAAACCGTTGACAGAAGTCCAATTTTTTCTCACAATGCAAAAGGCGGTACCTACCCAATACGTGCAGGCACACTACTGTCGTCTGTCAGCACCATTTGGATTTTCAAAAGTAGCCCAATTCCAATATACAGACAAACGTTCTGATATAACTATTACTTTTTAGGAGTCCTTTTGCATCAGGCAATAAATTTCCAAGTATTTAAATTATAATAGATAAATTTTCAGTGGAACCATGTACAAAATGAGATTGACCTCTTGTTACCATTTTTGTCATTTTTACCCTAAACTCCAAAATTAATGGTCGTATAGGTGGTACAAATATACAATTGGAATCCTGAGATAAGAGGACCAATATGGCATACATTCAAACTGATTGGGCATTTTAAAAACGTGACCCCTGTGGAACTGAACTGGCCCTATTGAAAAAGTGATACCACAATTGAGAGTACTACCTAGGCATTAAGTAGAGGCGATCTAATCATAAGGTGTTAAACCTTTTCTGTAGTGGGGGTAAACGAACTCCTTAAATAAGGCCCCTATGAATATTCTGCTCCTGCTATAGTTGATTAAGCAAGCCTGAAACCGATCAGAAAGTCTGAAGTTGCCTGAACTCATATCCCTGAATTAAATCACATATTCAAGCGTCGAACGTTACTCTCTTAAAATCGGTCATGTTTGATTTTGCCAGACGACGCCCGTCGCCTCGCTTGGAAATTGGTCATGTGTGACAATAATTTAATAAACATTGTGCAAAAAATAGATTATTTTACCAACACGGATCAAGATTCAAACCACAATTGAAAATTTGATAATGAGGGGAATATTTCAGACAAGGTTTTTGGCGGATAAGTGTATTTTTCATCGGTGTTGTTAAAGATAATGCTTGGCCGTTCATAAAAAAAACCAACGTTAATATATTTATCCCAAAACATGTTTCAATCTTGGACCAACACACTAATTAAATACCACTTTAGTCATCGTAATTTTTCTGTGCACGGTTGTGCGAGTTTTAATCAATCAACTTTTAATCCGTGTGTAACACCTGTTTTAACAGTGTAGGGTTATAGAGGACACAATATTATGCACTTATAAGAACACGCACTATGATTCTGTTGATTTTTCTCAAAAGTCCCTTTATTTTGTTTGCAAGCATTATACAGATCGAAAAATTGCAAAGTGATATTGGCGCAGGTAAACCAGGAGGTGGTTAATGCGCATGTTTGAGTGATTTAGTACATTGGAATTTGATTTATGCATGATACACGCAAATCTTGGTGCAGAACCTGAAGAGGCTTCAATGTATAATAACTGGCGGTCGATATACAAACCTCATACTCGGAAGCAGTATTAGTATGGTCTAGATAATTGCCCATGGGGAACTTGTAGTGATTGGGATATGATTTCGATACACGTGACTATGGAAGATCAGAGCAAACCCATATGCAAAAAGGGGTCGATAACAATCTGGATACTTCGAAGATATATTTGAACTGTGCAGAATATCTAAATTCGATACCTTATCTAGGAATTTACTGTTGTGTTAGCTTGAATGAATGGTTTTCGTGAAGCTAAACAAGAGAGTAAGCAAACGGCATGATATAGAAATTCAAGTACTCACGGTGACACGAACGTAGTATGAGAAGCTGTTAAAGGGGTTTGTCTTTCCTTCTCTACGTACGGGTATTATACTTACACTTCGCATCCGAAAGGTTTGTTTCACTAGAAATGATTACACTTATTTACAACATGACTTTCTCGTCTAATCATGTTTTTTGAGTGTAAACCACGGCAACATAATTATATCTTGTGGTCAATCTGGTGCCGCAGAACAGAAAGTCACCACAGATAGGCCTACGGGTATTGTCTAGAAAAACGTTTCGCTCATAACATAGAAACACTGATACGATGTTAATGACATTTCAAGTTAAACTTGTGTCGGGCGTGTCGTGCTAAAACACCGGAAAAGATGCCAGAATCGTCAACAACACCTTAAACGGCCGTCAGGTTGACGTCAAATATCAACGTATGTACCCAAACCATGAAGTGCAGCGGATTTTTTTTTTACCACTGAAATTTATGAAATAATACACCAGTATTGTCCCTTCTTTTTTTTTTTTTATTTTCGAAAAAAATGACGATGTATTTGAAAATAGGTAGAGTGAATGCTGGAAGTCAGGGAATCGCACAATAACAAGCAGATCACCTAGAGGAGACGAGGAGACTTTACTTGAGTTGCCACCCCGAGGCGTTTGTGAGTGACAGTTGAAGCGATGATTTCACGACGGTGAGTCTAGCGTCGCATTTAAGACCGACGAATTTCATGATATTTACAAGTCCTATGGTGTTACGGTCACGGTTCCGCATTCTCTGTCGTCACCGTCGTATCATGATACACAAAGGGAACATATGGACCATGGTTCTGAATTAAATGAAGGATTGTGTTTCAAAAAGGGCACAGTGAACTATGTTGCCTGGCTACACAACAATAGAAAGAAATTGAAATGGATCGTACAGCGTTGATAATTTATGGATAGTCGGACATTAGGAGGCTCGTTTTTATTCCAGTATCGGTTTGGTACCATCACCCATCTTTTCAGGGATAATTGTATTATCCTGACGACTATACTATTACCTAGTTCTAATATCCGATTAACAATGCAGGGACAATCGCAAACAGCCTTCATTGAAGCTTTTGAATGCAAGATCAAGTAAGCCTATAGCGCAATGGAATAGGGTTGGTAGTGTATAGTAGTATGTCTTGGTATGAATAAATGAATTAATAAATAATTTAGTTCCAAGTTTGCCAAGTTACTAGAGCAGAAGCGCACATCTAGAGGCTTATTTAGGATATTAAGAACTTCGTTTACCCCCTCCCAAACAGAAAAGGGTTAAGACATTGGTAGTTAGTATGGACCCTCTAATCAATGCTAGGTGTTAGTACTATCAAATTGTGGTTCCATTTTTCAATAGGGCCAATTTAGGTTACACAGGGTCAAACTTAATATGCCCTAAAAAAAATTACATGTTAAAAGGTATGCCATCATTGTCCATCTAATATAAGGATTCTAAAAATGTCATGTTTGTACCATCTACGACCATTGGTTTTGGAGTTGTAGATTTCACACCACTAAATATATCTGGTCTGGCACCCTCTGGCCGAAAAGTGTTTGGGAAAAAGCTAAAAAAAGTGACGTCTAGGTTCAAATATAGTAGAAACTGGAACTTCCTGGGCCATATTTTGTGTTAGAAAATATTTTAAAGGTAAAAATCAGCAAAATATCAAGACAAAAAGGTGTGTGAGGCTTACTACTGAGTAATTACAGTACTAATTTTACACCCATCCCATAGGAATATTTTGACTAGAAGCCACAGTTCAGATGGGATCGGAACTCATCGTTGTCTTCATGCTTCAGTAGTTCGAAAACTCCGTGGTCAACTTATGGATTCTTCTTGCTGAATGGGATGCAGAGGTCTAATTAAATGCATAATTAAAGCAACTGAGTCGCTTCGTTAATGAGAAATTTACGTTTTAATTAGGGCGATTTTGTACATAAACCAATGGCAATTTATTTGGTGGTGTGAAACCTATAGGGTAAAAAATGACTGAAATGGTAAAAAATGTCAATCTCAATTTGTACATGGGTCAACATTAAAAATTAAACTGATTATATTTTAAATACTTGCAAATTATTGCCCGGGGTAAGAGGACTCCCAAAAGTTTGGTTTGATTATGCTAAATGTTTACTTACGGAGATAAGTGCATTGCAGATGGTACAAACTATTCCTTATTTTGACACATTAAGCTAGATGAACAACTTCTTTAATTTTTTACCAAAATTGGAGCAACATCTGATTTTGACCCCTGTACAATTAGAAATTGACCTTTTTTTACCATTTTAGCCATTTTACCCTATAACTTCCAAACCAATGGTCATAGAGGGTACAAACTATACATTTTTGGAATCGTTACCAGACGGACAATTTGATTGGAGCATTTTAAAAGTTTGACCCTTGTGTAACCTTAAATTGACCCCTATTGAAAAAGTGACACCACAATTTGATAGTACTATCACACAGAGAAATAATTACACAGCCTGTGTAAAAAATTCGCATGTTTACTATGTAAAAACAGAACACCATTTTTTATGTAACAATTATGTAAAACTTGTAAATGTAAAAATGTGCACATTAATTATGTAAAGGTGCACATAAAATATATGTATTATCAGTTGTGTAAACATTTACCAAATCATTATGTAAAACTTAAAACACCATAATTATGTAATAATTCTTGTTATGTAATCTTCCACTTGTTATTTATGTAAATATTTGAACTCAATTATGTAATCTTTTACATATAAATTATGTAAATATTTGAACACAATTATGTAAAATGCTTACATGTAAATTATGTAAACATGTGAACACAATTATGTAAAATGTTTACATAATATAGATGTAAATTAGGGAAAATAATTCACACAAAATAGTCACACAGACACTTCAGTATATGACAAGAATTCAACAAGTTTATTCAGCTCAAAAAACAACACAGTATATAAGTGACTGAAAATTTGGGCAACCTCCCCGGGGGGGTGAGAGGCGAGTATACAATGGACAGTGTTATGCCTTGTATAATACTACCAGTGGTAAACCATGTGGTATGTAGGAGCCCAACTTTATATCACGCTTCATATGCAAAATGGGCTCACTATAATCGCAGTAACGTATGATAAACGTACTGACCCAGTGTGTTCAACTTGACTGAGATAAAGCTTACATTTTCGTCATGGACCAATCATCCTGAGATTAGAAGCAGCTCAATTCCCTGGTCTAAATCAGTGATTTTATGTACACAAACGCATACGATTACAAATTAAGCGTTCAAGGCAGTCTGAATCTGAATTATATCGCCAGCAGACTACCGTGAAAGCCAATAGTAATTTTAACCCAACGTATTGATCACAGACATAGCTATTTTTAGTATCCGGAGTCCAACACAGGTTGTTTGCGTTTAGCTCGACGGCTCAGTCAGACAGCCTTGTACAGATTGTACTGCCGGTTTTTTTTTTTTTAATTTTATTATTTTTTTTATGGGATGTGAAAATTTCTTAATGTATTAAAAACAGAAGGAAAAAGACGCTCGGCTCCGCCTCGCTGTCAGCGATTCGTGGAAGTAAGCAATTTCATAGGGTGGAGATTCGGGTGTGGTGTTGACTTGGCCCTGAGTGAGGGAGGGTGGTGGGGGATTTTGCTGCGGCCCTGGTTCGATTTTTGAGATTCATATTTTTATATACTATGTGTAAGAGTTTGCATGGGATCAGCTAACGCTTCGGGGGGGGGGGGGGTGGGGCGGTGGGTCAACACCATTTATTATGAAGGGGGGATGTAACCTCGCAAAGGGACAAGCAGAGCGTCTTGAACAAGACTTACGATACCGATGAACAATAAGTTATATAAGTCCCAATCCCCACGACTCATGAGGCTACGCCACTCTCCAAGATCCACCATTTTCAATTGTGCCGAGCTCGCTCGGGGTCGTGAAATGACTTCACATAATTGTATGTAAAAAAAAACTTCGCTAACTTTTATCGCGCATTTACATAATTGGTTACAAACCAAATAGTAAAATGAGTGTTTAATTATTTTATGTCTTTTGTTTCTTTTACAAAACAATGTGTGTAAATGTTACAATAAAAATAAGAAAATCAATATAAGGATATCAAATAATGTAGTTATAACTTTCACATAATGTATGTACCGGTATATTACCAGCTTTTTGCATAAAATATGTAATTTTTCACATTTCAGCCTTTTACAAATATATTTTTTTTTACTCGTGTTTTCTGTGTTTGTAAATACCTAGCGTTTGTAAAATAGAGGCGTCCATACAAACTACCAAATGTGTCAAACTGTTCTGTCGTGAGAGGTAAACGATTGTTTGGACCTGGTTCGTGACTCCTCCTCTATACCAAAATCCCCATACGGTACAAAAAATCGATTCCACCATTTCTACACGTCCACCAGATTATTTACTTTACCTCGTACTGTAATCATGTCGGTTTGTTAAGACCAAAAAAATAGTTAATGAATCCCGTCGTGACTCTTTCAACCTACGCAAAGTGTTGCTAATAGAGTACTTAATTAGTAAAAAAATAAGAATACATCATTTAGGGTTATAAAGACAATTGTCAAGATTAGTTGTTAAAGTTTCAGAAGTAACATTGACTGATCATCAATTTCTCCTAATAACAACGACTCATTTAAAAAATGAAAACAACTCACGTTCTTCGAAGAATAAAATATGTCAGAGAACGTTTTCACCGAGATCAATGTCATCACAATACCACTGGTTTTTAAAAGCCCCATCCTTGTGCCCACATTAGGGTGCTCTGGTAAGTAGTGCTTCAGAACATTTATACACTAAGGATTTTAAAAACGAACATGATATACGACATTGTGTTTTTTATTTCCCCTCTTCAGTCTTATCTGAATACTTTCTTTTTAATGGTGCTAAACTACAGCTTCCTTCGGGTTCAATTAGATAAAAAAAACCCTGATGTTAAAATGTCCAGGGTTGGACAATTTCAGGTGCTTTATTATGTAGAAACTACAAAAACCGTAGACAGTAATTTCTAGTAAGTCTTTAAACTGTTTAAAGCGGCACTGACAAATAAACCTTTACCCAGCTGCGCATTGCGAAGCGTTGTTGTTTGTCATTGTGTTTTGTAAATTGGTTTTTTTATTTTTGGAATTAATTCATGTTGCTTGTAGTGCGCTTTGTGCTGCAAAGCGCCATAGAAATGCTTCATAACAATACGAGGCTGCCGATTTAAATAGGGTAGTAATTCATTTGGGCCCTGGTTGAAAGAAAAATATTTTGAATTAGAAAGAAAAAAATAATTTGATGTGAAAAAACAAAATGCTAGAACGTTTCCATAAATGCATAAGTTATCATTTGTGTATATGTTTAATTTTGTCAACTGCTCATTCTTAAACAGGTTAATTCTATTTATCTACTTTAAGTCTTGTCCGGGAGGTGGGCATAATTGTATTTCTTGAAGAGGCCTGCCCCCCAAATTTATTGAATCACAGTTACAGGGTTGCACCCGAAATTTGTGGAATATTTGGTCTTGTACGCAAGTTTAAACGAAATGTACAGTACATGTGTATCAAGCACACAAGCTTTAATTTGGTACAGCGCACCAATATACGCATGGCGCACTCCATATGGGAAATAAATTTTGCTATTTTCGATTTTAAGTGTCTATTTCAATGACTTATTTTTGGATTAAGCTTGTACAGTTGGTACCCATTAAGTAAATGTAATAATATTGTCTGGATATCTATTGTTTGGGTTTTGTACTCCGGGGAAGAGACCGTCTTCAATATAAATCAAGTTAGATCCCTTGACGAAAGCTCACGCAGGCTGCTTTACCCCGGTGAGAGTTCTGAGAAGAATTGCGAATCGATTCCAAAGTCTTTCAGGACTTTAGAGTGTCCTTAAACCGCTTCTTCTGACCTGCTTGAGAACGTTCGCCAATTATCAGTTTGCCCCAAAAGAAAAGCTTAAGGACATCTCACGGGTCATTCTCTCAGTGACGTGACCAGCCCCAGCGGAGTTAAGATTTGCGGAGGATATTCGGCACGCTGTGTGTAATGTAGTGAGACATACCCCTTAAGTAGGTATGTCCAGCCTTGTGTATGAAAGCTAACATGGTAAACAGTACTCGATAATATACGCAGCCGCGAAGTGGACGTTCGATCGTTTAGTCTTATTTTTGTCTCATCCTGAATCTTATAATAGATCAAAGAGCACTAAATCTGGCGACGAGCGGATGTCAAGATATCAGAGAACCCGTAGAGTGCAGAAAACCAAGGTTGAAAACCCTCGTGGTCAAGATTTTTGGCCGATACAAATCCCTTCGCTAAGTCAGTGTATGCGTGTGTGTTAATCGAGCATGGCCGCGTCTCTCAACATACCGGCACCAGCACCGTTGGACATGTCGTCCAGTAATTTCATAGGCGTAAATCCCGGGGGGGGGGGGGAATGGGGATATATCACCCTCCCCCCCCATATTTCGAATGAGGGGGGATGGTTCAATTTAGGATCCCCCCCCCCCAATGTTGATGGCATTGTTTCTGTGTTTTTTGACCAAAATTACCTCATATTTTACCATAATCGTTAAAAACTTGGTGGTCATTTAAGCGCGCTTCGCGCAGCATTTTCTTCTAATTCCCAATTACATTTAAGGATTTCAGCATCTAAATGGCAAAATTGTTAGCGCGCGCTTCGCGCGCCACATGTGCTAGTAATGGATATTTTCAGCAAAAACGCAAACCCCATTTTATTCATAAATTTCGTCACCTCATCCCCCCATGTCAAAAAGAATTTACGCCCTGATTAATTTGGCCAAAAACTGGAAAAAGTTCAAACAAAGAAACTAACTTTGAAAACTAGCTACGGTATTGCCTCTAAAACTGATGCTTCAAAGAGTTTTCACTATCCTGATTGTCTAGGTCGTGAAGGAGTAGATTTGTACAACACATCACTTTTTTGGCTTGGCTGAAGATGGTGATATCACGAAAGTACCAAGTAACTGAACATTTGGAACCTTCTGGGTCCCCACCGAAAATATCACGTATGAAGATACCTTTTTAACAGTCGGGGGTGTCAAAAGATGGTGAAACCATCGACTCATTCGTAACCTCATTGCGACAGTTAACCGACACTTGAAATGAGAACTTAAATTCGTGATCAGGTTGTGATAGGGGTTCAGAGTAGCGTTTGACTCACGTCTATTGCGTACTGAAAACTTAACCTTGGCCAAAGCAGTAGAAATTGTTCGGGCTGAAGACGCACCAACACAACAATGCGCTAAATGACTGATCAGGACAAATCCCAGTGCAGGCAAAAGCTGTCAGGTCTAAGCATGTAGCACGACTTAGCAACACGCCCTGCGCACGCACATGCACTCACAAAGCAAAATCAAACCCAAAGTTTGACAAAAGCGATAAACCTACAGGCAAAAAGGAATGTAGCAATGGCGGTGGTTCATGGCGCACGCTAAAGTAATGCCCCTCTGAAGGTAAATCTTGCATTTGCCACCGGCAAGACTACTATTGCGTCAAACTGTCGCGTAAAAGGCGCGTAAGCACTCGAAATTCCAATGGCCATTGATGCAACAAATGACACAGCAGTGATCACAGATAGCAGCGAATACACCACATGTATTACACACAACTACACATGACACAACAAAAACAACACGGCCTTGTTGCGTTTCACTTGATGGTCAGTGTTACTGTGTAACTCGATACTGGCGCTTCAGTTAACGTTTTGTGTGCACAGTCCTCATTATGAATAAGCTGAAATCAAGACCCAAGTTGCACACACAAGGACTAAAATCTATGCTTTTGGTTCCAGAAAGAACTTCCGCTTAGTGGAAAATCACAGATCAACGTCCAGCTTCCAAGGTGAACAGGTCACCACGGAATCCTTTTGTTCAAGGTGCCAGTGGGTCGTTGCTTAGTTTCACTACTGCCTAAGGAGTGCCATGATTGATTTCACCAGGCTTATCAACAACACCGTCAAAACTTCAGTGTCTGAAATGAATTTGTAAATAGGCTACAGTGATAGTTTGAAAGGTCTGGGTAAACTGGCTGATGCAAGATACAAACTCCCGTGCAACCGTTAGCACAACCACACCGTAGAATACCATTCCAAGTACGGGAAAAGGTAGAAGGCAGAGTTGGAAAGCCTACAAAAGTAATGTCATTGAAAGAGTCTCTGCTACACCACCTCCATGGGTATCACCCATTACTGTAGTCAAGAAGCCTAAGTCCAAAGACTAGATACGTCTGTGCATTGATATGAGGGCTCCAACCAGCTATTATACAAAGGGAGCGCCATGTAACACCAACGCTAGATGACATTCTAGCTAGTCCTGAATGGTCAACAGTATTCCTCCAAGCTTGACTTGAGAACGGTTACCATCAGGTGGAACTAGACGAAGATTTCTAGATGTCCCTGAGACCGTCTTTCAACACATAATGGACTCTGGAGGGTTAAGAGTCTTAATTTGAGTTAATCAGCTGCTGAGCAATTCCAGAATCTCATTCAGTCTACCCTATCAGGTCTTCCTGGTGTAATGAAATAAACATATCTGATGACATCTTGGTCTTCGGACAGGATCCAGAAGAGCACAACGAGCGTCTTAGAAATTGTCTGCAAAGGCTGATGGAGAAGAATCTGACCCTGAACAGAAAGAAGTGCGAGTTTTCCAAGGATTCTATAGGGTTCTTGTCAATGTGTTTAGAGGTTTTCAGAAGGCCTATCTCCTATCTTCCCCATCCCTGACAAGGTTGAAGCCCTGCAGAATGCAGCAGCAACCTCCTGCCAACAAAGACGAGTCAGAGTCTGGTTAGGGTCTTGCAACCTATTGCTCAAGGTTTATTCCTAGACTAGCAACAATCACAGATCCACTCAGAACACTCACAAGGACTGAAACAGAAGGGATCTGGAAATCAACATGAGTTTGCTCTCCAGAGATCAATGACTTATATCGAACACTCAAGATGGCGTACTTCAACCCAGAATTGAGAACGGAGGTTGTAGTGGACGCTAGTCCAGTAGGACTTTGCGTCATGTTAAGTACAACAATAACGACACAGCATCGCTCTTGGTAGCTCTGGCAAGCCGATCTCTAACTGATTGGAACAGAGATTCCCAAACAGAACGTGATGCTTAGCCGTCACATGGGGGATACAGCATTATCACATGTACTTGTATTGAGGTTTCATTTGAAGGTATCCCACCCGATTACAAGCCATATACTCTTTACGCCAACTCCCGATCTTTTTCAACAACCCTACAGCCAAGCCCCCGTTGCGCATAGAACGCTGGTTGATGAGATTGCAGGAGTATGACTTTAAGCTCACAATACCGCCGGGAAACAATCCGCTGCTACATGTCCTAGACACCCAAGCCCGAAGTCAGCCAGCAGAGAAGAAAAGCGGGCTCAATCTAATCCGTCCAATTCATTTTCCTCAAGCCCTTTGCAAACCTAATGAAATTGATATTGACATGAAACTCAAAATGATGAAGTTCTGGCACGAATGCATGAGAGCATCAAGCAAAACAAGTTGCATGAAGTACATAGAAAAGCCCCGGAGTCAACAAGATGACATAGATAGCTTGTACCAAGTGAGAAATGAGCTAGAATCAATGCACGATAAAAACATATATAGATATCCACCGCATAGTAATCTCCAAGGCATTGCGTCAAAGAGCAATCGACATTGCTCATGAGGTCATAAGGGATTGATTAAAACCAAGCAACTCATGAGATTGAAAGTTTGTTTTCCCAGGACTCGACCGTATGTTGGAACAAACAGTAGCAGCATGCTTACCTTGGCCAAGCTCAACAATTTAAAGGAATACAACTCAACCGGTTAAGCAGTGTGTCTTCCGGCAAGGACCCTGGCAAGAGTCAGCATAGACTTCACAGAACCTCCCAACTGGCCAAGTATTAGATTGTAGTGTCATTGACGACTATAACAGATTTCCTGTTATTGATATAATTAATAAGTCAACCTCTGCCAAAACAGTCATTCCTATACTAGATACAATTTTTGCGGCTACTGTTATCCAGGACAGTCCGTCCGAAACGTCCACCATTTAATGGTCATGAATTCAAGCAGTTTGCCTGATCACTTTTGTTTCGAAGCACCCCACAAAGTCACGCCGTTTGTGGCCTCAGGAAAATGGTGAAGTGTAGAGAATGAGGCGCAATTTGAAAGCTTTACCGCACCGCAACACAACAGAACACAAAGCATTAGGCATGATGCACTGAACAAAATACTTGCGCAACTAAGAGGCAACCCTCATAGCTCGACCGGTGTCGCACCATCCATACTGCTATTTGGACGCGAGACGCCGAAGACTCCAGAGCTCCCGCGCAATCCCAAACCTGACAAGTCTGGCCGCAATCATGACAAGAAAGCTAAGGACAAAATGAAGTCATGCTGAGAAGAACAAGAAACTCAGTAAAAAGCAATTGCGCACTGGTGATCATGTACTTTTGAAAATAAAAGTCCCTTAAAACTCACCAGACCCCATTCACACACACCCATATGAGATCACACACGGGTAAAAGGCTTTCTGGTCACAGCTTACTGATGGACAAATCGCACGGTCACTAAAATGCATCAGACTTTAAGAAAGTTGATGCACTTGAAGGACAGTGACGATGTAAACCACAAGTTGAACTGGACGGTGATGACTACCTCACAGCTGATGAACAGAACTGATCATGCTCTAAAGACAACAGCCACCTGCACCTGCAAGCCGCAGAGGCACAGAGACTCCCACAACACACCTGCAAGACTACTTTTGTAATCAGCATTCATCAGTGCATCAATAGGGACATATGAAGAACACTCATTCATTGTTGCAAGCCACTTTAACTGCAACTCAAGTTGTTTACACTTAAAAAAGGCTTAAAGTAAAATTGGTGTCAGAGTCCCCAAGTTTTTGCTTTGGGTACATTTTATTGTTTGGACGTAACCAATTTTTTTTTCCATCAAAGTTACAGAAGGTTAATGCAATATTGAAATTAAAGACCAATGCTTGAATTGCAGGTTTCAAATTTAAAAAAAAATCTCCAAAGTGTTTACGATTCATTGAAGCAAATCGATTAGTCAGAATAATACTCATCATAGACGCAATTCTGATGCACAATGCTTTTTTTGTTCCATTTAAGGTGATACAGCAGTCTACCTGTATCACACTTCACATCACATATGCAACAGTATGTAATAATACACATTTTTATAACACATTACATCACATGTGTGATTCCCCTCTCATCTTTCACATCACTAGCATCAATGTCAACCGTTGCAAAGTCAACTTTGTCTTCCCATCACACTAGAATCATTAAGTTAAAATCGTGCTATTCACATGTGATATTTTTGTGGCACTTGGACAGTAATTTGTAAATTAAATTTTTTTATATAGGAAATTTTGTTTTGCACAGATTTTCTTTTTTTGGTCATTGTTTGACATCATGTTGGTTCCAAAAGAAAAGAAAGATGTTGGGGTGGTGCCATCAAAAATAGAGCCATCACAAATTTCTGTCCATTGATAATCATAAAAAAAAAAAAATTGTCCCACAATAATATTCACATAAATTCATGTTTTGTCCACCATTTGTTCGTGTTTACAAAAAGGCAAAAGGAAAAGCAATTGTAAATGTTTCTTGAAGGTTTGGTAACTGTTTTTGCTAATGCGATTGCAGTAGCATAAATTTGCAGTGATGGACACTGACCATTTCGCATCACGCATGGACAAGTGTTTGAGTGTTAGGCACAATCCAATTGCCATCTCAAGCCACTCACAACATGACTGTATAGTTTGTTATGGACACAAGTTATTTTAACATGTGTTATGTCAGTCATTGAACTTTTAGGTCCATATGAACAAACTCATCCCATCTTTATAATTGCAGAAGTCCAAATTACCTGTAATAATGTTGTTTTCCATTTCAGGTGAGGAGGAGTAAGTAGTGAGACATACCCCTTAAGTAGGTAATGTCAGCCTTGTGTATGAAAGCTCAACATGGCAAACGTACTCGATAGTATACCAGCCAGCGAAGTGGACATCGAAGTTCGAGTCGTTTGCAGTATTTATTTTGTCTCATCCGATCTTATAATCGATCAGATCACTAAAGTCTGTACGCTCGAAGATTTCTCTGTCCTGGAACTTTGTCCTACCATTTCAGTATGAACAACTTTTGAGGTCAATCAGGGGAACCTGTTGATTTTCTTCGCATGTCTTTTGATACCACAGTTTCAGTTTTTACTTTTTTACTTGCATACAATGGGTGGTGACGATAATGCTCTATAGACTTTTAAGTTTCGTTAAGAGGCAACTCCTTTGCATTTCTACACTAATAAACGTGCCGAACGAAGGCAGAACTAACCTTAGCAATCCTGGCGTCAGTCTCTTCATTGATGTATACAAAGCGAACGAGGGTGCTCCCCAGGGTATTAAAGTTGTTGAACAGCTCCCAGTTTTCTGCCTATTCACTCTGTTTGGTTCTTGATAATGTTCTTGTGAAGTAAGCTGGTATATTGCTTCGGTCTTTGCATTGCTTATTTATCAGTCAAAGGTTTTGTGCAAGCAGATAAGAACATGTCTTTTGAGTGCTACATCATTAGACCAAACCTGTTTGAGTACAATAATCACGAACAGGAGTCTTTGGACGTTGGTCATACTCGGAAACGTCACAGGTTGAATAGCTCACCGTCTGTTTTTGGATTGGGGTCCCGGAGGACATCGTCCTGCATTGCTGCGACATCATACTGACAATTGGCGCTAACACACAGCCTTGTTTACCCATTGGTGCAAGTGTAATGGCAGGGGAGTTATTCTCCATCGTCAAGAACAAGAGCCTGCATGGCCATCATGGAATCGACGAACTACCTGAATTCGTTCTGGGTATCTCGAGACCCTTTCGGTTCGGCTGACATTGACGGACACTTTTTTGGGGGGAGTCGATTGAATGTCTCAGTCGTGTACAGATCGACATTTGCCCTATTTTCCTGACATTCTCTAACATTAAATAGTAAGTCGCGTCGCTCCTTTCGGGAAATCCATAAAGATTTTTTTAAAGTATGGACGCTGTTCAATCGGATCTTGTTTAGGTTTCTGTCGAAATACTATCCCAAATATATTCCGTAAACCCCTTGTCGTGTCTTTAATAATGTTGATTTGGGGAATCTTGGGCGTCGGATTCATATCATCCTTTAAACCATTTTGGGCACTGGGCATTTGCTGAAATTGGATACACTGTGAAATACTGGTGTTAAATGATCTCGACTTCTACATACTGTGTGTGAACTAGTCATTCTGTCGTCCCTCTACATAGGTTAATATTTGTCTTAAAACTTGAGACATTTCGATCGCTGCTTATCATAACACTTCCTGGTGAGAATCCACATGATAATTAAAAAGTATTTCTTTGGGTCTTTTACCCATAGACATCGGCGGCGAATGGTGGGTGTGGGGTTGGCAGGATTTTAAAATCGACGATACTTTTGATCCTGTGCATTGGAAGATTCTAAAGACTAAGCGGTGCTTAGAGAATTGCGTTGCGGTTACGCCATCTTACTGAAAATTATTATGCCCATTTGACTGAAGAATTACTACACGTCTAATTGGCTGTAAAAATCGTACCAAATGTATAGATTATCGGCACCGGTGAAGTAATAAGTATAGTAGTCAGGCAGTCAATACATAGCACCTGTGCTTTCAAACTAACAGGCGTGATTAGACACGGTCAATTGAAAATTTAAATCTGGCACTACTATGTCCTGAGGAAAACCAGGTTTATCATGGGGATATTCTAGGAAAATCTGGTGGTTTGTAACACAACACTTGTGAAGAAGTAATAGTCCGCGGGAACTCATAGTCCGGCTAAACAACGCACGCGTTGTGAAATTTCGATAACGCGTTGTGATTTTCTCACAACGGCGTTGCAGCAATACGTTTATGATCTTTTTAGTTAGCTTGTCCAACACGTCGGAAAAGGATAAAATATTGGAAAAAAAAAATTGGCCCCCTCAGAGTAGATTGCCAAGTGCCCCTCGTCCCTCCGCCGATGAGTGGTGTATTCTCATTCTCCTCTCAATATACCACATGGAACCAGGCAAAGCACCACTCTTTAACCCTTTGGTCCCAGCAGCGCTGTAAATCGTATCGAGATCAATTTTGGACAATTTGTCTCAAAGATGTCATTTTTTCTTCAAAGATGTGGCACTGTTTTTATGATGTGTATTTCGGAATCAGTATGACAAAATGCATTAAGAGATGCAACAAAACAAGCCTGGTCTTAGGCCCAAGGGTCACTCACATTATAAGGTGGCATATGGGTATGTACCGCACGCAAGACCTTCATTTTCATCACGCTTTTTTTTCAGTTCCACATATCATAGTTTTAAAAGCATATTAGCACATTTTTTTGAAGAACGCGCCCCCTCAATTTTTCAAACTTTTTGAGATTCTTATAACGATTGCAATTGGCAACGACGGGCTAGTAAACTTACCTGTGATGGTTAAGCTCGAAATGTCTGTGTGTCACAAACGAAGAAATTTTTTGGTAATTAGAATAATTATATCGGAATCCCGATAATACTTCAACGGCTGCTGGAAATCGGCCTTACATGTGAAATAGCGGGAAAAGCTCCCTGTACATATCTACGCCATCCATTAGTTGTTTTATTGTTTCAGGCAGAAGTTAAGGTAATTTCTTGAGGTGGCACTATTCATCATGGAAGGACATGAACATAGCATTTCCAGCTCTTCCAATCTGGGATCCCATTTTCATTATCAAAATCGCTTATTTTTATGATAATACGCCATTTTTAGCATTCTCGTTTGCAGGTATAGTTTCGTAGACAATAATACATAACTCTGGCAAAAATATCAATTTGAAAATTGGGAGCGCTCTTCAAAAAATGTGTTAATATTGCTTTAAAACTCTCTAGTTCCAGAATCTGGGACCCCACCTTTTTATTAGAATCCCTTTTGAACAATTTTACTTTAACACCTAACTATTTGATGGAAATCAATCTCCAAAGCTCATTTCTTACAAGAAACTATCCGAAATTCATTCTAAGAAAAGACTAAGAGGGACCATATTTCATATCAGGGAATAAACTTTATAACGAAGGCACAATGAGTCAGCAAAATGGTGCCAACCCTGGGCACCGCCATGGAAAGCATCCTCATTTTCCAAAGTCAAAATTTAAACAATTAGGGGTGGCACATCTTTCAAACTTCATGAATGACTGTCAGTGACTGATTCACTGTGTCCCGCGCACAAAATGATTGACTTTTCCGAGCTCGAGATTCCGTGCAATGCTATTACCGTGAACGTAGTTGAATACATAGTGGGTTATGGGTTTGGCAGCGCTATATGCTTTGGCTGTTATGTCCTTGTTTTGTCGAAGCTTTGCAATATTTGCAACCGCGTAAGCTCCATAGTGTGATGAACTAACTGTGGTCGCGGTAATACGTAATGCCTGATTTCTAACAAAAAAAAAGTTGGCGTAAATTGGAAACCAAAGTTTTAAAATTCTCAAGACTTGGAAAATATCGAAAGGCTTTGTGGCAAGAATGAGGCGACCTCAAGGCGAATGCATGGCCTTCACTTTCGTGTCCCTGCGACCACCGAAGTACCTGATAAAAATGTTCGATTTTCCTCGGGGTTCTAAAGGTTCAAACCCAATTACCATATCCAAAACAAAATAACAGACCCTCGGATGCAAAAACATCCATATAACCCCTTTGTTTCGCAGAGATATGTGGAGATTAGTTTCATTTTTACACCACATTCTCTATGGGGGACTGAAAACGTTAATCTCTCGCGCCAGTACCAATTTAGATAATATCTTTCGCATCTGTGACACAGACTAACACCGTTGGGAAATTACTTTCTGGGCCCCGTATATGGCAAGCCATAACGCCCATAACGTATTGCTGCAAAGCGTTGCGAGAAAATAGCAACGCGGGGGTTGCCAAATTTCCACAACGCGTTTCGGTGTTGGCCAATTTAAATGATCATTTCTGTGACGTATTTCAAAAAATAGACCCACAACGCGTTGCAAAGTATCTAGCACACGCGTTGTCGAAACTCCAACGCGTTTGCCAGCCTTCCAACGGGTTGCGAATTCACAACGCGTTGCGATCTTTACAAACGCGTTGCGAGTCCACAATCCAGAAGGGTCATAACGTAATGCCGCCACGCGGTGAAAATAGTCAACGGTTAGCGACATTCGGCACGCGTTGCCGACATTTCAGCATCGCGTTGCGGTGTCCGACCAATCAAAAATACTCAATTCTTTTACGTATTTCAAAATAGATCACAACGCGTGCGGCAATACGTTCTCGACCCTTATGGCTTTCAAACGCGTTGCAAGCCATCACAATGCGTTGCGAGCTTCAAAAAAGCGTGGTAAACCTCGAAACGCTTGTGAAGGGTTGCAACGCGTGTGAAGGTCGCAACCGCGTAGGTGAGATTAATTTTAATTACGTCACAGAAATTCATGATTTTGATTGGTCGATGACCGCAACGCGTTGCTGAATGAAATGTCGCAAACGCGGGTGAGAAATGTCGCAAAGCGTTGTGAATGTCGCAACGCGTGCCGATATGTCGCAACGCGTTGTGACTTTCTCACAACGCGTTGCGGCAATAACGTTATGACCTTATGGCTTGTGGACCTTAGCCAAAACGCGTTCTGAAGCTTTGCAACGCGTTGGAAGCTCGCAACGCGTTGTGAGCTCGCCAACGCGTTGTGAAGCTTTGAAACGCGTTGCAAAATATATAGCAACGCCGTTGTGAAAGCGTTATAAAGTAAGTATTTGTTAAGCATGTGTGGTGATTTTTGAAATTAGTACCAATTCATAGTTACATGGACACCGTCAAATAATATAAAATGATAATAATAAAATTTTAAAAAGTATGATATATGTCTTGCCAACAATCGCCAGTATGCAAGTTACAGATTGGCCTGTCTACTTAAGACATCACTTCGTAACAATCATTTTAATACCCGAGGGCGTAGATCCAATCACTGACATGTTAATTATTGATAATTAAAGCAATAGAAAATTGTAACAGAAACAATAATGGATTTCCTCTGGCGGAAAAAAAGGTGGTCAGGTTGTACCGAACGAGACAAGGGTGGCGGTCAAGGTTACATGGAACAAGGTATTATGCTTATGATAAAGAAATCAGGCCAGGGTAATTAGATCAAGTGTGATTGATACGCTGGTCACAATAGGTTGTCAGTGCATTTGAATACACGGCACGTTGAATAATTGGTATGTTATATAATTATGGTCAACTGAAGTGTAGTAGCTTGTAGTAACTTCTCAGAATGTAAAGGAGTGCCAATAGATACTGGTCCCCAAATGACTCTGTAAAATGACGGCTCCCATCTTAACCGTTACTTTGGGATACTCACATTTTTGTATTGTAGTTGTCATAGGTATATTTAATCCCACTTTGAATTATTTAATTGTTAAACTGTCCAACCTTATTGGAATTGACAAATTTCAAATATTTTTGTTGCTGTTCATCTTTGATTGTCTGTGAATACTAGTATAGCCTTTGCAAACAACAGAGGCGGACGGGGTAGTCAATCCGGCCGTGGAAAAAGGGACTTGACCGGCCCATGAGCATATCATGAACACCAGAGTCAAAGTATGTATTACAGCCCCACCCCCAAAAAGAACAACAAAACAAAAAAATACAACATGTTTTTTTTTTTTATAAACAAAAAACAAGTAGAAATCGCGGTTCTTGCTTTCGCGCACTCAATATTCATGGAATATATAACCCATGGGCCGCCTTCGACCACTACCGGAATACAAAGTTTCATCATAGTCCGGACATTGTGTTACAGCCGGCAAGTTATGGTCAGAACAATATATGCAGATTAGCTCATTAAACTACATTTAGCAATGAGAGATGGATGGGAAGACCTGGGTCCTCACTACACACATACCCAGTTATCAAATGCAGACATTGGGTTCTGGCAGAAGTTTACCTTCGTAGTTATTAGCCGTCGTACAGAATAAAATATGGAAATTAGCTATACAAGTTTTATTGAATTCGGAAGTTGGGTTCTGGTAGAAGGTTCACCTTTATTAGTTATTGGCCAATCAGAATAGATATGGCAAAATGAAAAATTTAATGTGCATATTTAGCAACGCGAGATTGCATGGGTAATACTTGCTCCACTACCACACCAATACCAAGTCTCATCAAATTCGGGCATTGGGTTCTGGCAGAAGTTAGAGTTGACCTTGTAGTTATTAGCCAAATTGGAACAAATATGCAAAGAGCTCATTAATATGCAAATTTAGGAAACATCAGATTGCAGGAATAACACTTTGTCCTTTTACTGAATTCGGACATTCATTGGGTTATGACTAGAAGGGTCACCTTTTTTTTGAGCTTATAATATGCACAAGGCAAACCATTATTTTATTCTCAATTTTGAGTCAAATCGCTCCGACTTTGGATGTTAGAAGCAAAATTTGTATTCAAATGGTCCATAGTTTAAATTAACTGATTTCATTGAAATTGGCTTTAGAGGTTTTTTCGTGTTTCGTGCGCATTGTTTTCTAAAAGCAGGGTGCCCCGATTTTCATCTTCCAACTCTCGACGGCCCTATATGTGGCGGCAACCTCTCTTTTAGACTATCTTTCTGGCACGAAGATTCGTACTTCAGATAGTAGTCAATTCAAGTGTTTCAAACCGATATAAGCTGGAGTCCCAGTCCACCCTTAAATGTCATGGGTACAGTGTGCAGTTGCTTTGTCCTAATAGGGGCTGCAACCGGATGGGCCTTTACAGGCACTGGGGTCGATGGTATGAATTCGGTTAGTCTCAATGGAACGTATTACGCATAACACATGTTAGACTGCTTTAAATTATTCAGCGGCACCAGTTGACCCATGGAAACCTCGCTGCGCTCTAAACAAAGGCCTACACTTCACCCATTTAGTAGGCAAGGTCACCCAGGTACTATTGTTCACACTAAAAATGTTGGACAGGGTCATTAATTGGGCTTTCACAAACAATAGGCAAACGACCGTGCTAGTGTTCACATTCCTGAGCACCACGTTTGCAGTTCAATCGATGGAAAAAACCACCACGTATAGCATATGAGAAATCATTCCATGATGCCAGTAATTAAAAAAAAAAATTGATATTTGTAAGTGGTTTAACTTTAAAAATGCCTATAGGCCAATGATCGACGTTATAAACAGTTAAGTATAGTTCATGCATGTAATGTTATTGAACTTAACGTAAAATTAAAGGTGTAATGGAGGTTCGTAAGCGGCAGGGGTGGCTCGCGGAAAACCTCGGGGTATTACTTTTCAAGAATTTTTCTATGGTCTATAGGATCTGGGAGAATTCGCATTTAGAGAACGTTATTGTCGGCACTTATTTCCGCATTGCAGCGCGCGATAAATCGGCATATGCACCCAAATTATGTTCCAAATGTTATTTTAAAGAAAAATCATAAACCAAGAATTGACAGCATTTAAATAAATTATGAGTTGTAATTGCTAAAACATGTCCGTTTCATGGTAAGGATATATAGGTGTTCCAGGTCCCCCCCCAAATATCCTTGGAATCAGAGCAATTGTAATTTTTGGGAAATTAAAGGTCAATAGGTGAATTCAAATGTCAAAACAATAGAAAAGGACGGAACAAAACGTCCACTTGAAAGATCAAAATCACAAACAGGTAAATCAAATGTCAATAGTGAAGTAAAATGTCCCAACAATGGAAATGTAATGTAATTCTGTGCTACATCAGTGCATGTTCCTTTCAATCTTGGTAATTCAAATGTTACATAAGCAATTCAAATGTTTCATTTGGCAGTGAGAAACACTTCAACCATGCGTACCAGAAATATCAGATACCAACAAGCAGCGTCTTTATGACACATTTAACCCGGATGGAGGGGAAAAACTTGCTTGCACATGTGAATTTAGATGTTGTATTTCTTCTTGATCTTCTTATTATGTCAGTGGAACATGCAAAAACCTATAAGTGAAACAATAAGCTAAGAAAAGGGCTGAAATCAGAGATTTCCCGATGAGGGCGCACGTATTTTTCAAACAAATCGGTTTTTGCATTTATGTAATGCTTGTCCCATCAATGGTGAAAAAAGCTAGCTTAAGCTCAAACTTTCTTACAAATTTCGGCACGGGCGGCGCCCGGGTAAATCATAGGAGGGGCGAAACATATAGGGGATGATTTGATTGTGATGAAAACGGTACAAAATGAACTCATAGGCCCCCTATAGATTAAAAATCCATAATTTTTACGCAATTTTTTGCTTAACCCCCTGATGTTCCTTCTGAATATTGAAATCTCAGGGGGCGGGTGTCCACCACCCCCCCATGGCGCCGCCCCTGAATTCGGATCCGGAATTTTTGTTATACACGGCAACCTATGGCATGTTATACGGTGCATTGTTTGCTACATGAACGAACAAGACTATTCATCTCTACTTAATTAAACCATTTTAGGGGACGTCTGTAGTTCTAGATGACTTATTTTAAATTACTACACAAAAATATATTTCGAAATCTAGAGTCAGCTTTACCAAAAATGCTACAGACATTTTATCATATGAAACGAGAGAGCCATTCTTTTTTACCAATTAATCGTAAGAAAATGAAAGAGAGTGAAGCATAAGTTTTTGAAAATATATTGATTAATGTATATTCAGCTTCAAAAGTGGCGGCGCCCCAGACTTCATTTTCGAGGGGGGTGGCAAACGCGGCAAAGTGAAATTTTGTGGGTCCAAATTTAGGGGGCAAAAATATTAAAAAAATGAAAATTTTAACCAATTTGGACCCCAAATGTGTGATTTTGGCCCCAAACCCTGATGTTGTGCCAAAAAATCTGCCATTTTTCTTCCAGCCGGGCGCGAGGGGGAACTGCCCGGGGGGGACAAGAAATAAAGGGGGGGGGGGGGCCAAACCGCCATGCCATCCCTTGCGCCGGCCACTGGGAGGCGTACTCATTTGCGAAACGAACGCTATTGGTTACACGCTTTATTCCGCCATATACCATGCAGTCATACCGCCTAACGGATTAAAGCGTTGTAATCCAAATGGCACGTTCGTTCGCAAATACAGTAAGCCATTTGTAGGTAATTTATTGTATCTGTATTGAGTATGAAGAGATACGCATGACTAGAAATTTCCATCGATGATCAGTGATTCATTTAAAATGTTTTATAAAAAAAAAAAACAGAAAAGAAACAAAACAAAAAGAAGGTTATCAATACCTTTTTCAGAAACTTGCACCATATAAAACTTGTGTAATTGTTTGTGCTGCATCCTGTAAGGAAAATGTTCTCATAATCTTTATGAAACCTTTATGGAAACCCCCATCCGTTGTCCTGACCTTTATGACGTTTATTAAAATTATTGATTTGGAAGGTGCGATAGGATATGGTTTTAACTCTGATACTTGAAATCACTAGTAAACATTTGTTTTCACCTTATGGGAAATTGAGTGAGCTAATTCGATATTATTTTAGATTATTTGACATTGAACTGCCTATGTTGATATTTGGTATGTGCTAGTTAAAACACATATTTCCACAATATGGATATTTAGTAGGCATTAATGGACATTTGAACTACCTATGTTGACATTTGGTATATGCTAATAAAACATATATTTCACAATAAGACATTTGAACTGCCTTTCTCTTATGAGGACGCGATTTTGTTGAAAA
The DNA here is from genome assembly GCA_023653785.1 of Ophioderma brevispina. Classification (NCBI taxonomy): domain Eukaryota; kingdom Metazoa; phylum Echinodermata; class Ophiuroidea; order Amphilepidida; family Ophiodermatidae; genus Ophioderma; species Ophioderma brevispina. Next base: position 72,004 of record JAMKCH010054208.1, on the reverse strand, counting down.
TAATGGACATTTGACTTGGGAAACCTATAGAAACAATTGGGTATATGCGACAAAATTCAGGCAATCACAAAAGGAGTCGTCATTTCTCAATCTCAAAACCCAATAGCCTGTACTAACATTCACGTGTATGGTTTCTTTCCCGGAAAAGTTGAAAAATTTAGGGATTGAAAAAGCACAGGTTGAAGGCAAGTACAGACTTTGGAACACTTTTTAAAATTTTTTTATGCTGAAATTAATATGGCCCTAATATGCGTAAGTCCTCATATAGAAAATATAACCTTTTTCTTGATTTTTGGGGATTTTTGACCCTTTTCCCGTTAAGTACGTAACGTGCCTGATCATGAAAAAAACACCCTTTTACGGAATCTTGGACACGGATGATACCCCCTTGTCTAGGAAGACTGAGCCCCCCGGGTTCCGTTCATTTTGATATGTACTAATAGGACACTTCTCATGGGGACACTCAGGTCTTTACACCGGCACAATTATTTTACCACGGCCTCCTGAAAAACAACAAGTTGCAAATTGCTCATAGGCTCATCAGTTATTTTAACAAACATATTTTAGCCTTTTAACATTCATCTTTTTCTTTTCTTTTTTTTGTTTTGTTTTTTTATTCCAAGCGGAGACAACTTAAAAATTTGCCCCTGTACAACTGAAATGACCCCTTTTTATTGATTTTTGATGTTTTAGCCTAGAAACTCGTAAAACCTTACGTTGTAGATAGTCCAATACTTATACCTTCCTGAATCCTTGTGGCTAGACAAATAACATGGGATACTTTTCAGCACGATTGGATCAATTTAAAAATTTGGACCCCTGTACAAACTTTGCTTGACCCCTCTCCATTAAGGCACCATTTGTGGCACTTAAGAATTAAGTTTCAGGGGTCCCTGTCAGTCTGTTCTACATATAATCACTCAACCTTTTGAACGGAGATGTGTTACAAATGTGTGCTAGCCTCCGGGCTAATCTGGAAATATAAAGACGATTTAAAGAGCAATGACAGGGAAAAGGTGCGGCCAGAATCCCAATTTTAGACATCGCCATGGTTTTTTTAATGGTACCTAAAAGCGACAATTTTGACGAACAAAAATCTGATTTTTGTAAATAAAATATCAGAATATTTTATTGATTCTACTTCGTATGGGAGGGCGGGCTGGTCTAGTGGCTCATCCACTCCGCCTTTGACCAAGCGGCCGGGTTCAATCCCTGCAGAGCCTGGCCGTACGTGAATTGGTTGACCTCGTTTTGAAAACGTGAACAAGGGCAAGGTCATTTATCAGGCTCTGGAGGTGATCAATGTGAACGTTGGAATCTCTTGCCTTGTTTTTGAAAAGAATATTCAAGTTTTGTGCCTGTTCATAATCGTGTAATCAATGCAATGTCTAGGCTCCGGGTCTTCCTGAACACCTGAAACACTCTATTGTCACATCCATTATAAAAAAAGCCATCTCTCTAGACCGTAACAATCTCAGAACTGACAGACCTGTATCTAACCGTTCGATTCTGTCAAAGCTTATTGAAAAGCAGGAGTTGTAAGACCATTAACAAGTACATAATGACCAACTTGGGTGAACAATTTCGGTCAGCCTATAAACAGGGCACGCATCACAGAAACAGCCTTAAATGAAGGTTGGTTAAGGATGTTTATGAAAGTATCACACCACCAAGGGGATTTCTGGTAACTACTCTATGAGCAGTGCCTTTGATACATAAAAATCATTAATACTTCTAAACATGATGGAAAATGATCTTGGTATACAGGGGCTGTACTTCAATGTTTTCAAAAATCTCTCCAATAGAACAAGGAGCAAGGTGTGCATTGATGGGTGTTTTTCTGAACCCCCAACAAATGAATTTTGGATTACCACAAGGGTCCATATTGGGTCCGAGGATTCACCATTTATGTTTTAAATGTGGGAAACATAATCAATCGTGTGATTTGAAATACCATATGTACGCTGATGATGTCCAATTGTATACAATTTTGATCAAGGACGTGTGTTCCATCAATTTTGCTGGAACAATACTATCATTCTTGTATTGATGCCACTAAAATGGATGCAGGGAAAACAGCTTAACTTAATGATGAAAAAACTGAGTTTTTTGTTGCCACACCTTCCAATCTTGGGCACAAAATGCCTCCTGATTCATTACGTGTGGGGGATAAGATAATCAGTCCCAGAAGTAGCATGCGCAACCTTGGTGTCATATTTGGCGCCAATGTTAATGTCTAATCATGTTCAAACTTTATTAAGTCTGACATACCAGCTCCGCAACATTTCTAGAATACGAAGGTTTTTAGACTACGACACTTGCCATCTGGTCGTCCATGCCCTTGTCCTTTCTAAGATCGATTATGGCAAGGGGCTACTCCTCGGATCCAATAAGAGCGATTTGCAAAGACTTCAGCGTATTCAGAACTTGGGTGCTAAGCTGATATGCCAGGCAAAGAAATATGATCATGCAACACCACTCCTGCACAAATTACACTGGTTACCAATTGAGAAGAGAATTGTTTATAAGGTGCTCTGACTGTTTTCAAATGTATCGATCATATCTCACCATGCTATCTGTCATCTTGTTTGTGTCTCTACTGCTCTAATAGAAAGGGCCTTCGTTCAGCTGCCGATACCACCCTTTTGTCTGTGCCAAACACCATCAGAATGCTTGTATCTGCTGAACGCAGGACCTTCTTTTTTCCCGCCCCACGTATGTGGAATGATTTGCCCGCAAACATCAGGGAGTGCAGCACAGTTGTCAAGTTCAAGAAAGATCTTAAAACATACTTGTATGGTTCTCAGAATTAATTCTTTGTGGCTTTGTATGTATTTTGTGTGAGTTTGTTATCTCTTTTCTTTGCCAAGCGCTACGATCTCGATGTAGCAGCCCTATATAAGGATTTATATGTATGTATGTATGTATGTATGTATGTATGTATGTATGTAAAATCAAAACATGGTTTTCTATAAGGATGACTACGATAGCGGGCAAGTTCAAAATAAAGTTTGCGGTTTTCTTTTGTGATTGTTTGTCCACTACACTTCCGGTAGGATGGTCTGCAACCGCTCTTGAGAGAAATTTGTATCAAAAATTCTCCAAATCTCCTGTCAAGTGCCCAAGGGGGGGGTTCCATAGTACCCAACATTTAATTTTTTTTTTTGCGATTTCTCGGTTACGCAATCAAATTTTTCAAGGAGTTTTTTGCTAATTGTCTGATTTATGAATTCGCTTCTCCTGATACTAAAAAAAAATCAATCCCCCCACGGCTTCATTAGAATAATTAGGTTGGGTCCCTAGGACCCCCCCCCCCTTGGGCACTAACGGAAGTGAAAAAATCAAGATAATTTACTAATTAAAAATTAAAGTCATTAAATCTTGGGATTTATTTGCTTAGATATATACCTTAGGAGGCAATTAATTAATAATTAATAATACTTAAATGAATAACCTTTTATATGCTGATAGCATCAATTTTAATTTTGTCATGACGTGCTCTTAACTGTGTAAGTCTATGGGAAAAATAAGGTGATTTTGAAGTTTCTGAGAAAAATACAAGATGGTATAAATTGGCTATTTTTTGCAATGATTATTTTAATTGGTTATTCTAGAGTAGATATAATGAATTATTTTGGTTCAAAACCTTATATTGGAGTTGACATACCGGAGAGTGACAATTTCAATTGGCCATAGGTCATAGGTCGAAGTTCTGATTTCAATTTTTATTGTGGGTATGTGGTTCTTACGTGACCCCCATTTACTTGTGTTAATGTCATGATCAAACCCAGGATCAAACTCCCATGGGAAAGTGGTTTCAGTTTCAGTTTTATTTTCCATTTACAACATAAAAGAAACATGGATCAACAAGGAAGGGCTTTCCAAAAATGAGCCTGCCGAACAAGTTTGGCCACCCATCAAACTGGGTTCTCTGTGTTTGGGTCCCTAGGAACCCCCCCCCCACCCCTCCCACCCCCCTTGGGCACTAACGGAAGTTTTTTTTAGTTTGGGCATTAATGTTTAAAATATCTCAGCTTGCTGAGCGCCTTTCAGACTGGGTTTCCAGAACCCTTGCCAACCTTCTCAAGTTCAACCAAGTCCTTGTTAAACTATTACTAACATACTCCTGTACGTAACCTACATTAACACTCTGTCTACGCATGTGCTGGTATTCCAAGCAATCGGCATGCAAAGCGAAACAATAATTTTGTGAAAGCAAGTGGCAGAAAGTTGACTTGAAAAAGCCAAGACCGCCGTACTACAAGGATGAACTGCCAATCTCCTCCCCAGCATTTCCATATCTCTGTTACTATGAGGCCACAGGAATTTCTGATCTCTTCTGTCGTGTGATGCCATCTGGCACTATCTGTAATTTGATTCTTACTTCACTGCTCTTAACAATAATAAGAAATGAGTAAACAATTATGAAGCCGGTTAGGGTAAGTGGTTAGGGTTAATCTTACGGTGTCCAAAAAGTGGCTGCAATCAAAAACTCGCTTTTCTCAAAACTACTGAGCTGTGAATTCCATCTAATGGTGAATTTAATTATAATCTTTTGTATAATTTTGCAAATCCCATGACAATCCGCCCACGCAAACCAGATATATAACGATTATTAAGGTCACTGTTTTTCATCATTTCACCCTTCAATGGGATTTACCCAGTTAACATCATTTGTCCATTCTTGTGTCGGGTGAGTAGTTTCCAACGCATTGAATGTACGCTGTATTCACGACATACCATAAATATTAACAACTAAGGAAATCCCAAATGCACAGATTTAATCAATGGCAAATGGCCATTGTAATATAAACATGCAATGATTGAGCCTACAGTCGTATTCTAAACAATGATTATCAGCAACAAATCAAATTTTGCCGTATGTCTATTTTGGTTAGCTCTACCTGTTCAGTTTTTTTGATAATTCTGAACTTGTAACTGAGTAGCACTTTTAACTGTCATAACCCGTTGTCATTCTTTTTACAAAAAATAGCTTAGTGACATGAAAGTCCTTTGCCTCGGCAGTAACCTGTTGCCTGGCATCTTTTGTTCCAGCGCCAAAATTTGTAATGACACAACCTTTCTTGAAGTTTCTCATTTTTGGGAAGGTTTTATAATACACAGTGGAGGAACGTGCCATTCATTTTCATTGAACTAAGCCAGGAGGATCACATCTGTCATTTATTGATTAATTTCTCAACTTTAACAATTGACTTGAATCTAAAATTTCATTTCAGCAACATGCATTGATTTCTTAAAATCTGTTCAATGTACATGCATTACTCCCGACAATTAATATTTCAACAGGTAACCCTTTAGAATGAGTATTGCCAGCGTAAAAGTTATCATTATTAGATATCATGTAAGATATTTGTTCAGATACAGCACTGCATTAATTTAGTAGCATATCACCTTCAGGTTCTTGAGTTATCATTTAGTCAATGCACACGATTGAACCACAAATCTATCTGATGTACCGATAATCACTAACTGTGTAAATCCCATTGGAATGGATGGAAGACAGAAGGTCTTTAATAATCGTTTATATCTCTGGCTTGCATGGGCGGATTGTCATGAAATTTGTACAGTTTATACAAAAGAGTATATTTAATATCGTCCATGAAAATTAAATTCACAGCTTCAGCAGTTTTGGAGAAATCGGAGTTTATCTGCTTGCACCACTTTTTTCTGACAACCTGTATAATAATACTTTCCTAATTTTAGGAATTATTATTAAGCCCATAAACTTGTGTCAGCAAAAGTTAATCACTTAACTATTATTTATATTAATGTTTGCTTATACACAATTCTCATCACATTAAATATCAAAGTATGAGAAAGAAGCCTGGACCATGTAGTTGCACATTTTAACTAAGGACAAAACTTGCTCATGATAGAAAATCATTACGTAACTCGGTAACCATAAGAAAATACAGGCCAAAGGAAACATGGAAGCAATTAACCTAGCACATGATACAAAATCATTACGTAACCATAAAGAAATACAAGCCAAAGGAATGAAGCAATAGCCTATAACGTAACCTCCGACAGGAGGCGTTCATGGTTCGTTTGCCAAATTCCAAATAAACTATGGGGAGAGTGGGATTCTGACCTTAATCAATAAGTCTTATGTAAATGAAATCGAGAACTAGACACCTGATTAAGTCCAAGCAATTGGTCCTACCGGGATTTGAAACAGTGACCTCACACCATCAGAAGCGGCAAGCATCATAGCCTCAATACTATCTCCGACGACATAAATTTATTCTTCTTATTGATCATTTTTTAAATTGTCGTGCCGAGCAAGCTCGTGCGCGGAGTGCCAATCTCTCTTTCCTTAGCGTTTAGGCCAGACTCCTCCGTATTATTTTTGCTGTGGGGTTCGTCACTCCTCCCGCACAGCGAGTATGTTACTTTCCCAGTATTGAATAACACTGGTACCCATTTATACACCTGGGTGATGTGGAGTAATTGAGGTAAAGCGCCTTACTCAAGGGCACAACACGTTGGCCTCAGTGGGACTCGAACCCACGACCTTTAGAGTGCGGGACGAGCTCTCAATCCACCCGACCACACGTGCCCCATCATTTAATTGCCACTTCGTCTAATATCATTTCGTCTAATATCCAGATAGTCTAATTCCATTTTGTCTAAAATCACATAGTCTAATACCCACATACTCTAATTTCATTTTGTCTATTAACCATTTAGACTAAATACCATTTCGTCTAAACACGACATCGGCTAATACTATTTCGTATAATGCCCAGTTGGTATAATCACTACGTTGTCTACAACCATTTCGTCTAATGCCATTTCGTCTACTGACCATTTGGTATAATCATCAGATTGTCTAAAACCATTTCGTCTAATGCCATTTCGTCTACTGCCCATTTGGTCTAATCGCCAGATTGTCTAAAACCATTTCGTCTAATGTCATTTCGTCTACTGACCACTTGGTCTAATCACCAGATTGTCTAAAACCATTTCGACTAATGCCATTTCGTCTAATGCCCACTTCGTCTAATCACCAGATTGTCTAAAACCATTTCGACTAATGCCATTTCGTCTAATGCCCATTTCGTCTACTCCTCATTTTGTCTAATGCATGTATATATTATTATTTCCGAATTTCAGACCTTTTATACGTTACCTAGCTTTTTTTAAACATTGCCCTTTCACACATTTCAAACATAATTTGTGATATGTTGAAATGAAGTTGACCTTTCATAATTTTATGCTTGTCAAAATTCTGTTTGTTAATACAGAACATGTTGCAATTTTTCATGTTAAAATGTTTTTCGGTGTGTGATGCATTTCTTTTTCTTTTCGTCTTATTTCTTGTCAAAATAAATAGCATAAACACAGCATTCGGGATCTGACTGGCATAATATGTTGGCCAAAATGGTTAGAACTAATATTGAAAGACTTTCTTGAAAACAGCTTTTTCTAAGCTAAAAAATGATAAAAGAAATCAAATACAAAATTATTACTGAAATCTAAATCTGAAAGAAAAAAAATTGTTTTGGGTGGGACGAATCTCTGAAAAAATAGACCTTTTTACGTATACCCCGTAGTACATCTCGTTCGGCTCCCAAATATTCAGGTACCTAGTTTCATGCATAACAGACTTTGCGCATTATACAGTTATAGGCCAAGAAATAACAAAACAAAATAACAACAACAACAACAAAAACAAGTTTGTCTCCGAAGACCGCACGCATTGCTTTTACAATTGTGTTTTAGCGCATTTTATTATTATTATTATTATTATTATTTTAGATTTTTACTCAATTGGAAAATCTTTTAAAAAACACTCAAAAAAGGAGGAAAGTTTTAGGGGCCGAAAAAAATTAAAATGGATCAAAATGCAATAAAAAATGTTCGCATTTCGCGTTTCCCTATATCTTTAACCCCTGCATTAAAGTCTAGAAAGTTAATTTCAAATGTTAACCACAGACTATTGTGTGAACTTAAAGTAGGGTATATCGTGTTTATAAACTTTTAGTTTGCCAGCTCATGTTCATCTTCCAACCAAAACATCACAGTGCATTAATTGACAAGTTGTATATAGCACTGCGAGATCGGGGGGGGGGGGTCTTGTGGATGAGAGACCGCCAAAATGCCCCCAAATAAAGGGTTTTTGGGTGACAAATTTGCAAAAAATTTTGAAAATTTTGCAAAAGTTGCACACAAAATTGTGGTTTTTGGAGTGAAAATATCCCCCAAAATAGGGATCTTTGGGTGACAGTTTGGTAAAGAATTTAAAAGATATGGGGTCTTTGGGTGACATTTGCAAAACATATGGGGTCTTTGGGTGACAGCGATGCTGAAAATGGGGGTCTTAACAGTCTTACATGCGCGTCACCTCCAAGATGGGAGTGCCCCCTCCCCCCGGGTGAGACATATGAACTAAATTCCTTATGCTTGGAACATGATATCACATATCTCTGGGACACATTTTGTCTTTTGTAAATAATGTTTGTTCGTCTTCGTCGCGCAAAAAATAAGAAATAGCCCTTTAACGTGACAGATATTCTTCAGCTCCAACGATATTTAAAATATTGCTTTATATACTAATTAGAAAAAATAGAAATTTTTTTCGTCAAGACTTTCGCGTTTACGAATTACGCGTATAACCAATATAACGACGTCTAAATTTTTTGGGGGATTTCCATTAGTTTCGGAAGGTCTAACCCTTGTATTTTTACAAAAGCAATACCGGGAGCGGGTTCTTTTAACAAATTCCGGGAGGGGACTTTATATCAATGTGCATTATAATGCATGAACAAGAAACGCGTAAAAGGGTCCCTTTTTTCAAACCGGCGATGTATTGTTGTACTTGATTAGGGTGTCAAACATAGCAAAATATGGAAAAAAGTCTTTTTTTTTTCTTAACCCTAAATTGGTGATTGTCGTACTCAGTACTACGCAATTACGCACAATATATCAAACCATAAAATTTGTAAATCAAGCAAATCAAGACAATAATAGGCTGTAATTCTTTTATATTAATGACGCAATGCAGTTGCTACTTGTTTAGGAGAAAAGACTGACAACACTCGTTTAGGGTGCCTTTTTGTAGTCCGTGTTCCGCATCCATGCCACCTTTGAAAGTGCTCACCCTTCCCCGGGAACCAATTTACAATTTTGAAAACCTAAACAAATACCGGTGTCAAAAGAGATATATTCCCCTAGAGAAATAGTCCCATAGGGATAGTCCGTATTTCGACCTCTGGCCAGGAAGGTAGCCCTTTTGATATATTGTATTTTTATACGATATAGGCCTATATCTAGCATCATATCCACCTTTGGAAAAGATATAGGCCTAGATCAAATTACATCTCTCATTTTTCATGGTGTAATGCTAATTCCATTCCAACAGGTATTGTACACCTTACACCATTTCCAACACATGGCATTTCCATCTTTTCCCTATTTTTTTCCAAACACATGCGGCAAATTGAATTTCGCCTATTTTCTCTAGAAATACCCATTGTGCCGATTCTTGAACTTTATGACGAAATCCCAAAGGAGGTTGTACCCGCCCCTGTCACACCCGCCTTTGGTAAACCATGTATTTAAAAGGCTTTGGTCTAAGAACAAGGCATGAGGTCGTCACGAACCAAAACGAGTTAGTTACTGCTGTCTCGCCCATTTTTTGTGGTTCTGTTAGAACCCTTTTTGGGGTTCTCAGATTTTAAGAACCATTTTTGAGGATTTATTCTTGAGGGTTCCATATAGGGAGCCGCCAGGGGGAAAATTCTAAGTTCCCACATTTTTTTCTTTAGAGTGTAGCACAGCATATCATTAAAATATTTTGAACTGATCAAATTAAAACTCTGTGGCACTTTTTTGTATTTCAAAGTGGCAACGAGAGATTTTGAGACACCCACATTTTGTGTCAAATCGTAATTTCATATATATAAGTCACACTACTGAATATTCTACCTTTTATTTGGCTACAAATGTCCTGCGGTGCATTTCGATTTGTTTATATTTCACTGTAAAACCTAGGCTGACTTTTGGGTGCTACTATACGAAATGAGAAATTTTCACAATTTTTGTACCAAAGAAAATTTCCTCAACTTTAATCCTTTCAAATGGGGATTGGAGATATTTTTAATGGAAGGACTTTACAGTCAGTGAGAAAAATAATAAGTACTTTTTATTTTTTAAGGGAACACCTAATATGTGAAATCTTTTGACTGCACCTTTTAAGTTTATTTTTTGTTATGCTATCCAGTTTACGCATAACGGTTTTTTGTACCTAAGAAACTCACTTCTTACTTTCCCTTTGTATAGCCTAAACCAAGTTTGAGTTGTTTTTTATTTTAATTTTTCAAATTTATGTATTTATTTATAGTTGCTTGAATCTAATCAGATTGTCACTGACTAGTAATAGTGAGTGAAATCTTGTTAGAATTCTTAACATTCCTCGGACTTGAAACACAAATTCCTAAGAAACCATTAGTTTTACCTCAACATGGACATATTCCTACGGACTAATAGTCCGTCCTCGTCGGAATTGGACATAACTCCCTAGATTCGAAATGTTTCACCACCTTGAAACCTGACAATAGTTCTCAGACTTTAGTTTCACCTAATGAAATTGGATACAAATTCAAATACTTGCAGTCCATGTCACTGAACATTGACACTTATCCCTAAGGAACGAATATTCCCCTCTTCTCTGTCAGGGCATCATTTCTAAATGTAGTATTAGTAACTGATCCAGTAGAACGAAATGGGCTTAGCAAAATGTGTTTAGACTAAATGGTATTAGCACCACCTGGTCATTAGAACGACATGTGTATTAGGCAAATGGGTTTTAGCTACTAAATGGTTTTAGACACTTGTCATTAGAACCAAATGGGGGTTTAGACAAATGAGTTTAGACTAATGGGTTATTAGACAACTGGTCTTAGACGAATATGGGTTTAGACGAAATGGGTTTAGACTACATGTTTATTAGACCAAATGGGGTCCTAGACTAAATGGGTGTAACGAAAAATGAATATTAGACGACGTGAAATTAGACCTATTGATATGCCGAATGATTTTTAGACAATGGCAATTAACCAATCTGGTTATTAGAATCAAGTAGCAATGACTAAGTGGTGATTCAGCCTAAGTGCATTAGACCTCTGATATTAGACGAACGGTTTTAGACCAAGTGGTTAATAGACGAAATGGAATTATATGAAGTGATGATGACCTCACGGGTGGGGTCGATTTAATTCGTCGACCTGATCAAACGTAGTGCATTTTGACCTAATTATGCAGACCAACGTAAGTGCCACTTACGTTGGTCTTGTCACTGAAAAGGGGCAACAATGTTTAATGCAACACGTTGGTCCTTGCATTAAAGACCCTATCAGTGATTTGCTAACTCAGCAAATCGAAAAAAATCATCAAAATCAGATTTAAGCATGTACGTAACAATTACAGGTAATCCTAACATACCCTGCAAATGATAAGACCCAAAGCAACCTATAAGGGTCAGAATCGGAGATTTTAGTCATTACTGTCCGAACGGACACTTACTACAACACGTAAATTGAATGAGAATCGGATCTTGGGAACAGTGCCTTTGCGTTTCTTCTTCCTTTCTCAATTCTACAGCTGGAAAGTAACTATGAGAATTCTACAGACTTTCCTTCACTTGAAGCTATTCCTGCAATTTCAAAATTTTTCAATCATGTAGTGTCTTTAAGCGGAAAAGTCCATTGCACATATCGTTATCTTCTTTTTCTAATACAACTTTTAATCACTTCATATCTGTTCACACATAGTTTAAATTACGTGTCGATACTTCCTCTTTCAAAATTCACCAAAATCGATTTCGACAAAATTTTCACTTACGTTGGTTTTGCATTGACCGACACGATTTAAGCATGTTTTGAAGTGTCCTTCGGAGAGCTTTTTTGTTATGTATCTCATTATCATGATGATTTTGTGACCCCTATATCAATTCCGGCTAATGTGTGCGCCTTCCCCCCTGTTTTTGATGTAAAAAACGAGACCCTCCAGTAGAGTGGGACCCGGCAGAAAAAAATAGCAGCCCCTGAGTACAAATAAGTCTAGTTGGGGCCAGGGGTTTGTACTTAAAACATACGGAAACCAAACAGACGAAAGGTTTAACAGTCAACATTGTAGCAATGGCGAAGATTTTAAGTTAGTCGCAAGCGGAATTAGGTTGAGTCATCATTTTTCATGGAACAAAGAAAGAAAACTAAAAATCATTCAACAATCTCTTTAATATAGGTTTTAATATTCATTTGGTTTGATATCGAAGATAACAGTCTTTAAAGACCTGGTAAATGTAAACGATTCAGCAATTTAATTTCTGCAAGTTAGTGGTATCATAGTGGGTATGGGATGAAAAAAACTTCGCAATGAGTTATTAATGTGTTTAGTGACCAATGCCTATTCGATACCATTGCTTGTTCGCTATCCTGCAAGCCTTGTACATCGCTCAAGGAAGGTTTCAACAGATGAGTCACGAAATCAATGTTTTCAGATTTTTTTCACAACGCCGCGATGAAGCAAGCGTTTATGGCATGCCCGTCGTGACAGGAGGTACTGTATGGTCCTCCAGCTGAAGAATTGACTCTATACTCAACATTAGTTTCAGCGGTATTTCCGTTGTCGTCTATGGAGCCCGGACGATGGCTTCCGTGCGGACCATATCTCTTTTACACCGGCTTGCTATAGATATAACTCTTGACGACAATAAAAATTTGAACAATATGGAAACCCATCACCGTTCCCTGTGGCACTCCAGACTTGAAACACGTCTAATTCGACTATCCGGTCTACCACAACACGCTGTTGCGTTTGGTGACGGTAATGTGAGATCCAGGACAAAGCGTGTCACTGGTTATTCAATGGGCTCCTGAATCTTTTGAAAAGGCATTTATGCGCATCCTAATAATCATAGATATATCAAACGCCGTGGCGAAATCATTCTAATACCTACTTGGGCTTTATGGCGAGGGCTTCGGCCAAGTTGTGGACTGTCGAATCAGTTGCGTTTCGCAGGAATGTCCAGAGAGGGGTTCACTGGTTGTTTGTCGAACAAGATTCGGTATTGCATTTGGGGTTTGATGATCTTGTTTTGCAGGATGTGTTTGCAGTAGCTGTATGCTGTCAAAACACAGGACCTAGTTGCTATGGCCCGTGAGCTCTCGTCGCCCTTCAGAAAACCAAATCAAAGGTATGCTTATTTAAACTCCTCAATAACTTCAAAACACCATTTGGTTCAATTTGATTTCAGGTGTTGAAGGGTAGTTCTGTCTTTCAAGAATATCCAGGGAATCCTCATCTGTAAACACAGAGATGTGAATAGTATTCAAAATCTCGCTTTCTGGATGTTTTCAGAGAACAGCAAACCGTTCTGTTCACAATGCTGGAATTCCAAAAAAAAACGCCATTAGTTAATAAAAGTTGAAACAGTTTGGAAGTGAAGGACAAGCAGATCTAACATAACGCGGTAAGAACTACTTGGATGCCTTAGGAACCAGTTTACGGAATTTTAAACTTTTCAAAAGGTCATTTCAGGTCAGTCTTTTTGGCTTGGTTGAATCCACGATAATTTGTTAGGTATATTCTTGTCCAGGCTTTACAGATACCATCTCTAAAATGAATCCATACATCATCGTCTGTGCTATTTGAGTTCAAGGGTGAATGTCATTTCTCCATTCAATCTCAGAAGATCTTTCTTCAGATCCGTAGCGTTGGCCTCGTTATGCAGAAATACCTTCCTGCGTATATGCCTTGTTAAAGGTGCAACGAGAGATTTCACATATCAGGTGTCGCTAAAAAAATCGAAAGTGCTGATTTTTGCCCTGATGTAAAGCTTTCCATCAAAATATCCCCATCTGAAAGGATTAAGCTGAAAAATGTTTCATTGGTACAAAAACTGTGAAATTTCTAATTTCGTTTAGGAGCAAATACGAAATTCAGCCTATGTTTTACATTGAAATATAAGCAAATCAAAATCACTTTTTTCTCTCTTGTAAGGCATTTCTGTAGTCAAATACAACATTGCACAAGGTAAGAAATCTATTGAGTGTCTATCTATTATGAAATTTTTATTATGACACAATATTTGGGTGCCTCAAAATCTCTCGTTGCACCTTTAAGCTTGGGTTTAGTTGCCAAGACTATCGGAGGAATCCCATCCTGGTCGCTGACCATCCTGGATTACATATCACCAAAGTAGGACCTACCTGGATGCCATGGCCCATGGGCGTACAAGGCAAGTCAAAGCAATACCAGATTTGTGCAGACCCCAGTTACGGATGACTGAGCCTCCAGCTTTAGTGAAATAATAAACAACAATCATTTAAAGAATCCATGGCCACCTGGAGATGCGCGCTAAAGCTTGTTTCCCGAAGTAATGTGTACGGGTTTCTCAGACACACTTTGTTTTCATAAGTGGGTAGATGTGTGTTTTAACTTGGGAATTCAGTACAAAGTAAAATAATACACACAAAGTAATCTGTCGTAATTGATATTCGACAATTGTTGTTGTTGCTTTTAGTTATATTTTCTCCTAAAATCACTATAAGTATAAAGTAAGTATAGAGATCCATCCATGCATCGTCAGAACCCGTAATGGTCTGTTACTGTGATACAACACATTCCCATTGTGTGAAATACATCTCAAACGCATCTCACTGACAATAAAGAAAAATGTGTGAACTTAACCAAATGTGCATTGATACAATTGCCGTGGGAGATTACATTGCACGTTAACATTTTTTTGCGAAAGGTCAGAGTGGTCACGGGGTAGTCTTCCAAGCCTCAGAGATATGCGTTAACCATCGTCATTTTACTTTAGCGCTTCTCGGGGACAAAACAAAGAATCTCATTAATGATCAACTTGGTCTTCGTAAAAGGTCATATTGCCTAAAGGAAAAAAATATCCATTTGGCAGGTAGATACACGAACGAAAGGAGTGACATACTGCAAATGAGTAGAGAAGGGAGAAATAAAAATTGTGGGGAATGTATAGCATGGAGAATTTAGGGCCCGCGGAATAGTATGTTTGTCTGGTTGTGCCTATAGCATGTGCGGCAAGAGTCATGCTTACCATGCTGAAAGGTGACTGTCCGGGCATAGCAGGACAGAGAGTAGTGATAATTTCACTTGCATATAATGTGGCCGTAATCACGTTTTATTGATTCTCTTGTATTTTTAAGACTTTTACATGTGGACTTGCTGGAGATGGAGAACGAAAGTATACTGCATGGAGTCATGCATCTCTGTCCAGCTGGGTGGACTACTTAAGATTTTAGTTATCACACCGTACCGATGGATATGTATGGATGGATACATGTGTGTTTTCGGCAACCAAAATGACTAGAACGCAATGACCGATTTCACGAAACTTGGTATGTGGGTATTAGTGGGTCAAAACTTTGGAACCAACTTCCTGTTGGCATCAGAGAGGCGCCGTCCGTCTTTTTTCTAACTTGTTGAAAACTCATCTCTTTCCAAGGGACCGATTCTCTGTAATTTGTAAAACGTTGTTCTTTGTTTATAGCGCTGTATAAATACTTGTTGTTATTATAGTGGACACAACTTTTGAGAACTAAATGTACATAATAAGTACCTCATTTACATATTTGTTTCTGATTGGCTAATAGGCTAATAACAAAACGGTGGCCTGTACGTATTCTCTGAATAGAACCAGCACGTCAGCCAAGAACCTCAACATTCTTAGTAATTATGGTCTGGCATCAAATGAGCTATGCTTTATCTTAAAGCACTGTCAAATAAATGTAAAGGCAAAACAAGTTTTGCTTATACAAAAACCCAAACCAAAAAGATTGATTTATAACTGGTTGGGTAAAATAATTAACTGGGTGGATGTCAACTTTTTGCATGATGCGTTGGAGAAATCTCTGGGGTCCGCAATTGTTGGCGAGCTACCAGGGCTACAAGGGGTGTTTATAATTAAAATTGTCCCGACACTAACGAAAGATAATCACCTAAAACGCTCAATTCCAAAATTTGAGATCATCGTTTATTTAGTTTTGCTTCAGTAACATTATACATAACATAGGCTACTTTTTGTATTAAAAAAATCCGGATCCGAATTTTATCAAATGTCCGGAAATTTTAAAACAAAGCTGTGATTTTCTACATTAAGGACATCGATGTTGAGCTTAGCGATTTCAAGAACACGATTTGTTGGAAAATTAGGAGATTTGAGGCGCCATCCTCGGGAAATCACTGAGTCCGCCTTTTAAGCTTACTTTTTTTTGTTGTTGTTTGAGTTACATCTTCCATTTTAATGTAAAGTAAAGTTTTTATTATCAAGTTGCCGGTGGCTGGAAATGGTAAAATATATAACAACTTTTCCTAATATATAATTTCAGTGTTTTATAACTTGGAGTTGGTTTTAATTGTTAAATATACTTGGTGAAAAGGAAGTATTGTGGTAGTTTAAAAAGGATTCTTTAATTGACATTTCAGGCGTTTACTCTAGATACCTATCTTTGGGCTCCTGTTTTCAGGTAAGGTAAGGTGCGCCGTGCGGTCTGCTATCCTTATGTATAGGTTTTCCCAGTTATTTCGCACTTGTGTAATTGATTTAATAACCAGACAATTGGATTTCGTCTACGAAGTGAATCGCGAGAAACGGAAAACCGGATTTAACTTTTCAGTAACTGTTGTTCATTTTTGTCATTGTATTTAAACATCTGTGTGTCGTTGATATTCGTCAAATCCGTCGACAAATTCTCCGCGTAGCGATGACTACTGAATAGTAAAAGCAATTTAGTCTTCTATAATTGATTTTACGAATCTTGTCTTTCATAATCGTCGGTAATCAATTAAATGAAAACAGGGTTTATTTCATGATTGGTCTTCACCATATAGCTATAATAGTGGCATGTAACAAGCAGCCTTCGTCTAAGAAAAAGTTGCGGGTGGGGGTTCAATATGCTTATTTGTAAAATTTTATCTATGGTGGATGGTCATAAAGGGTAGAGTATTCTTGCCATTGATTAAACGGGTTAAGCCAAAATGGTTAATATCATAAAAATCAAAAAGTCAAACAAAAATAAACACATATTTTTTCAAGATTCAAAATTCATGTTTTTAAGCGATTAACAATCTTAATAATATTCAATTTAACAAATTGGTAAAATTGCATTATTTGCGAATTTCAGGCGAAAAGCTAAAAAAAGATAAGCACGTTTTGAAGAATCATTGAACGGAGTTGGCCGAGCGTTGAGAAAGTGCTCTAGTTTTCGGGATACCCCTCTCCGTGGTACAACAAAACAACAACACCCTTGATTGAAATGATAAATATATGAGAGTTAAGAAATGATGGTGTGGTTATTAAAATATTTGCGTTGGTAGGGGTGATTGCTAAGGCCGAAAAATGCATTTTGGGCTGCAAATTAAGCGATTTAATTTTTTTTTAGGTAAGTAAAAACTTACAATACTTATTTTTTGACCTTTTTTATGAAATAGGTTGTATTGCATTGCATAAGGTTTAAGAGGAAATTTTAAAAATCAAAAAACTAAAAAATTAAAAAAAAAAAAAAAAAAGTGTTTTGCGGGCTAAAATGAGTAGACCTTTATATATTCATAAAACAGAATCTAAATAGAAATGTCAGTATTGATAGGATGCATGATGAATTAAAATTGTTCGCTAAGTTAAATTATATACTAAATCTTGATTCTTAAGTTTTTAGCTCAAAAACGTGATTTTTTACCCAAACACCCCCACCCCCTGCCACCAACGTTTTTTAACACAACCAGCAGTTTTATATGTATTATTACTATCTTTATTAGAAGTGGTTGCGTTTGTGCTGTACCGAGGGGAGCTGGTTGTCGGGACAATTTCCAGTCCAAACCGCTCAATAATTGGAGGAAAAACATTTCAGAACCATCCCCAAAAGAACCAATTACTGTTAATAACAATAGGCCTACACACACGGGACTAAATTGAAAGGAGACGATTAAGGAATATCAATGAAAATGACGAATTGTTTTTAATCGGACGGTCTTGATATGACGGGACGAATTCGAAAGGAGCAAATATGGCAAATTGGACCGAAAACAATGACACAAAAGTGATGAAATACAAGACACAAAAAGGAAATATTAGTTACCGAAAAAATAATGGTTTGAGTTTATCGCGATCGCATTTTAGTACGGAATTGCAATTGTCGTTTTATTAAAATCAATATAAACAAGTGCGAAGTAACTGGGAAAACCGATACATACGAGGGGGGGGGGGGGGGGGACGCTTTTCAGTGTGAGGAGAGAGAACGGCGCTTTAAGATCAGTAGGCAAGGGAGAATAAATAGTAGGCAAAAGCTTTACATGGTTCAGAACTTCGTCACGACGGCGAACCCGTAAATTGGACATAAAAGAGAAAATTAAGGGGGTGCATTAATTGTACACATTGGAGTGATTAAGATGAAGGGGATTTATCTCGCTTTGCATGATAAAAAAGTCTCGATTTTCAAGCCAATACTTAAGTACATGACTTACGAGACAGATCCTCAATTCAAGGGACTTCTTTCAGATGAAATTGACCAAATAATCACATTTCATTCGGAAATTAAGTAGTATACAATGTACTTTAAGTGAAACCCAAAGGGGAAATACGGTCGGCACTACCGGACGTTTGATATCCGCTTCGAACTTTTTAGTCTATTTGGAAGATAGTTTATTTTGTCAGAGGGTCATTGACCCAAGCCGATTGCAGACTGGTTGGATAGGAAGTATAGCACATAAAATGTTGTTTAAATGTAACTCGTTGTGTTTTCGTTTATGAAAGTTTTTAGTGCGGGGTGCCACATAGATTCCATTCTCACGACGGAACCAGAATGATGTTTCGCAAAGGTGATCACACTAGCCAAGATACTGCCGCGGAGATCAATGAAGAGTGAGAATTCCAAGAGAGTGAGAAAAACCTTCAATTGTGTTTGTAGACTCTTCAAGGCTTTTGACAGTGATAACAGAAATGTAAGTGGCAATTCCCACCAACTACGGTGTCACAGATGAGACTGTCAAAACCAATTGCTAAAACCATCTAGCTTTGTGAAGACAGGGATGGCCCACAGAGTTCCTATAAACCTACGGAATCCTTCCAAGGAGAGACTCTAACCATATCTCGGGGGTTTGTCACTTAGCGCCTGTCGTCCTTTGCTTCATGTACCCTACAATAGGCTCTAGGGAAAAAACGAAAAGTTTCGCTTACCAACGAAATTCATGGTTCCTCCTGTAAAAACTAACCTAGTGGTATGGTACGTGTGCGCCGTTTGAAACTATGACAACAACGAAACACTTCGGCATTGCAAGATCGGCTATATATAGCGCCCAGATGAAACATAGTCCACCCCAGTTTAAGAGGTGGTACACTGGAATGCGTCCTAATTTAAGGATTCTGTTTTTCAAATGCGCCTTTCAGTTATTCCAGGTCAAATTGGTGGTGGTTTATATCAAAATTAGTACTTAATGCATCTTTAGATTTATGTAATCTATTTTTAATGAAGCAAGGTTATATATTTTGCGACAGCAATTGCGAGTCTACAATTAGGGTCACTTCAATTGAAATCCCACTGGGAATAGTGTAGTCTATATCTGTGTCTTTGTAAAAATAACGTCAATACACCGTATATCGTAATACAGCATTCAGAAAGTCCACCGTTTCATATAAACACAATTCACGTTTTAAGTTACATTGTTACAAGATTATCGCCTATGTATGTTATCCCCGAGTTTTACCGGGACTTTTTAGTGGGTGTCCCACCCCCTTAAAATCTAACCGAGTCGTTATAGCGCTCCCCTTTGTAAGCAAGGCACAGGGCGGGACCACCGGTCTTCACAAAGTGTCATCTCCTTATTTATCCTCCTTGGCCTAATTCTTGTAATCATAGTTGATTACAGCTTCAGACAGAGTCTTGACGACCGGCACGACAAGGACTCAACCATCAAAAAAAACCCAGTCGTGCATGGGTTTTTGGGGGTATAATAATTTAATAGGGCTGTTTTGAATAGTAATAGGTTATCGGTGCGCATGGTCTACAGAGCGCAATCTCTGTATCCATGGCGCGTCTGTGTCAAGGTAATGTTTTGATAGAGTTCTTTTTGCAGGGGAAGTTTTCTCTGGAGTTGTGTGTACATTCAATACAAAACCAATTAAAAAAAAGCACAGCTGAATTCATCACCTGAAATCTGGATGTAAACAATTTGTGGTGTCAAATTCGACCCAAGGTTTCATTGCATGCAAGTTAAATGTTTCCAATTCATGCGTGACATGACACTGCTACTATTACGGTTTCATGCTATCACTACGGAGCATATTTTGGATTGATTTGAATTTTGAACAGGGGGGGGGGGGTTGAAAAACCATTTAAGATAATATCTTACCCCGATGCTGGTAAGTACGGTCATTGAAAGTACCCACTATGATTGAAGCTGCAGTGAAAATTATATATTTTATTAATCTTTCCCTGAGATGCCAACGCACGATATTGTTGAAAAAAAAACCATGTGCGCTTGCCGGATTCGAACCGGCGAACCTTCGCATTACAGCACGACGCTCTAACCGACTGACCTCGCATTCGGTAGAAGACGATAGATATCATATAGGTTTTAGGTCGAAAGGTGTTCTTACTACCTTCAATCTGAACTAGTCCTTTACTACAGTATAGTCTCACATCTTGATCGATCCCGTACGCTGTGACAACGGCGATACAGAATGCTTGCTGCTTTGGCCGTATTGTAGTTATAACCGGTAACGAGATGAATAGTTTGGTGTCAACGTGTCAGTAAGCATGTAACGTGTCAGGTATCAGGTATCAGTGTTTGCTCAATTCGGGGGCGACCGATATCTATAAATCCGACTATGTTAAATCAAGGTCTGTACATAGGACCCTCTGCTGCCCAGAGTGGCTATTATTTTTTCCAAAGACCCGTTTTATGTCTAAACAGTACAAATTTACCTTTTTTCCCTACTGATATCAAAAACCGACGTACGAATACGATAATCGGTTGTTTTGTCCATGTAAGGGATACGTAACGTCATTTTACCCTGAATGGGTCCCCCCCAAAAAGCAAAATAATAACAATCCATGCCGATGACGCGTCCATCAAATCTTTTAATTTTTTTTCCCAAAATTGGTGTTATTCCCCCAAAAAAAATTTTGGGTTTATTCCCATTAATAAAATTCCTTTAAGAAATTCAACATCGGTATATTGGCTTCTTTAATAAGTAAGTATTCATTTTCCCCGCATGAATGTGAAAAGATGGGTCCCATAGTCTACAAACTGAAAACGAAGTCAGCCGGCTAAATACCCTTACCGTGGACAGTAATGAGCAGACGGATCCCCGGTTTAGTAATAGCAGGCTTACAGCATTGGCGCGCGGCTGCGGGGGTTATGCTTCCAGCGTTATAGACGGTCAATCAAGTCGCATCATGCATGTCATGTGTTACACAATAATTTAAGAAGAATGCTGCAACAAAGTCGGTCTACATCAAATGCCAAAAGACGGAATAATAACCGTCAACGAGGAAGTAATCATCAACCTAACTTCACTATAGACGGTAGCCAACTCAAAGAGGTCAGGAACTTCAGGTACCTAGGGTCCTATTTTGCCGACAGCAAGAGAAGACTTCCTGTCCACGCAAAGGACAAGCTTTTCTTTGAAAGCCTGGCAATAAACTACAACACCATCTTTGGCAATCTTGTATCTCCAATTCATCCAAGCTGAAGTTCTTCATAAGAAAGAGCTGCAGGATAGACTAGATGGCACTTACACCAGGCTCCTTATTTGAGTACAAGACTATCCTGGCGGATCACACAGGACCAAAGCACAGATATATGGGGATGTCCCTCCAATTTCATCTTCTGCTTTTTGCTTGCGCCGGCGGGTTTGCCGTCTCTGTCGTCGTTCAGTTTCGTCGGTGGTCTCGGACGTTGCATGTTGGAGGTTGCCATTGCCAAACACATTGTTGATTGACGGACGTTCCGCGTATCCCGTCTGACGTCGTCCCCGGCTTACGAAGCGAACTCCATGTCACTGCACGCTAGATCAACAATGATACAACCCGGAGAGAAGGATTAGACACATTATATAGACGCTCAGAGAAACTGACTGGCGAGCATTGAATTAATAAAGACGAAAAATACACGCTCGACCCTGTCCTCTCGCTATCTAGCCGTGAGACTACCACTGACTACAGAGCACTGAGCTTGGATTCCAGTAAACGAGCACTAATGTATCTTCCGTCTTTAGTTCAGAGTTTCAGCGGCCGTAATTGTATTATAATATTTAGAAAGGGTTGGCCTATATGCATGAGTCTATATAGCAGAACCTATGACGAAGCGACCCGCATCCAATGCACGCAAGGATCAAACAATGATTAGTTGGGTCATGTGGAGCCCTTCCCTGTTTGTCTGTTGACTGCCTGTTCCGTGGGAGAGCAGATATTATTCTCGTGAAGACTTCTATGCAGGTAAATGAACACATTTAGCTGGGGAGAAGAGGTTACCCTCGTTAAAAGTGTGGGCGGAATTCCAGGGTGGGATAAATTATAATACCAGGCGGTAAAAAATGAAAAAAAAATGCTTAGATTGCTGAAAAAAGGTAAGGTTCGCCTGTTGCAAGGAGTAATTAGGTGAGTTGGTACACTTCAACGTATAATGGACGATTATAAGACACAATCCCTATATGTTCATAGGTCATCATCAAAGGTTAAATCTTGAATATTGCACCATGATTCTTAAAAACGGGCTTCAAATGTTTATCTTTCCTCAAAGACTGCAACACAAACATCTGCGTGTCAAAACATATTTTTAAATTCGGGGGATCAATAGGGTCAATGGCAATGGCCTGTTTGTCATGGAATCTCCATAAAACAAAATACCAACGTGAGTGCAACTACTTTTTTGAAATCCCTGTGGAAAGCGGTTAACAATTTGAGGGACCAGTTTTAAAGAAAGAAATCGCGCAATAGTAAAGATTTTTAATTTGGTTGATGACATTTGACATATTTATACCTCCGTACCCATTTACGTTGTAGGAAGTACAAACTATGAAGGTAAATGAAAAACATTTAGCTGGGCGTACCCTCGTAAAAAAAGTGTGCGGCCGGAATTCAAGGAGTGGGATAAATTCATAATACAGGGGTCAAAAATGAAAAAAATGCGTACATTGCCTGAAAAAAGGTAAGTGTTCGCCTGTTGCAAGGATTAAATAGGTAGAGTTTGTACTACTTCAACGTATATATGGAGATATAAGGAACAATCCCTTATCTGTCAAAGGTCATCCTCAAAGGTTAAATCTGTAATATTGCTCTTGATTACCTTTAAAAACGGGCTAAAATTGTTTATCTTTCCTCAAAGACTGCACCACAAAACACTCTGCGCTTTGTCTCAACTATTAAAATTCAGCGATCAATTAGAGGTCAATGGCATTGGCCTTTGTTTGTCAGTTCTCAATAAACAATACCAACGTGAGTGCCAACTACTTTTTTGAAATCCTGGGATGGAAAGGTTAACCAATTTGAGGACCAGTTTAAAGAGAGATCGGCGCGCAGGCCCCCAATATAAGATTTAACCTTTGTGGATGACAGGCTATATACCTCCGTAACCATACGTTGTAGGAAGTACAAACTTACATTTTTTTAATCCTTTGTGGACAAGACGAACACTTTGGTTAACTTTTGAAACAATCCAAGTTTTAGACCACGTATTAAGTAATTACACCCCCCCCTTGATTCCGCCCACACTTTCAGAGGGGCACCCCCACTAAATTTGATCATTAACCTTCATAGTAAGACCAATCCACCGAGAAATGGTGCTGGCCTCTCTACGGTCACGGAATTGCTCCAATGACCCAACTATGATACAACCCGAGGAGGAATGATTATTAGACAACATATTAGTGAGCCTCGGAGACATGGCGGCATTGACATTAAATTAAAGACGCTTTACATACACGGTCTCGCCCACGGTTGTGAAAGTAGTTATAGTCGCGGGAGCCACAGTCTGTGGTTCCATAGACAAGGAAAACAAGCGTGAAACTAAGTTTGCGTAAAGAGTCAATTGAATCGACTGCTCTATTCGTTACCGTTGTTGTCGCAGGAATATGTGGATACAGGCGGACTATAATTATTACTTTACACCTGTCCTCCGCTTCTAGGCGTGTAGATCACTTAGACTAATAGGACGTGTTTACGTGGATACTTAAGTACAACCCCTTGAAACAGTCTCTAAGGAGTTTAAGAAAAGACGGTCTTGTGGCAAGCACAGAATTTGCTATTCAAAACAGTAACATCTATTGGTCATGAACCTGGTGTGAGCATCTCCCACCTGCACCTGACTCACCTGGGCTGAATGGCGATGCCTCAACAGATTGAGGCACCAGAAACCGGCAACGATATAGGTTTCCTGGTAGAAGTGGGCTACCTGGAAGCAGATTATAAACAGGTATGTATAAGGACACTCCATGTGATGGTGGAAAAACAGCACCACAGACAATTAAAACATCTCTTGGATGCCCAACGCTTGAGTAACTGCACAGACAGAACCTTGCCAAATTCAGTGAAGCAGCCAGAAATTTTTGCCCACCTTCTGGTTGGATCATATTTGAAGAACCACTTGTGTTTGGATACATAAGAAGAATCTAGTCACGTGACTCCTTTGAATCCTCACGATATACATCAGATGACAATACCCAGCGAATGATTTTTCTATTGTTAAATATCTCGATTTTTATTTTCTCTTTCCTTTCCACATCTTGAAATTCTTTTTGAGTCGGGGAAATGTTTAATTAATCAGGTCCACGGAGGTCATAACAAGATTCAGGATGGAGTAGATTCCACTTATTTACTGATTCCTAAATATATTTTAATAATACTTTATTTTGACCAAGAAGAAGAGCAAGTATTCCCATTGTCTACATAGCCATTAAAGAAAACATGGTAATATTTTACTAGTGCATATCACACTTTTTATTTTCAGAAGAATAGTTCCTATTGCAATTTAGTTCAGATTTCGAGAACAGTGTTTTTTTCGTCTTTCATTTTAATTCAATGGCGCGCCAGTGTCTCCGATGCACTAGAGAATATGGGGTCTAGTCCACTCTCTCGGGTTTGTATCATTGTTTGATCCTCGCGAGCATTGCGGTGAGTTTCGCCCTTCGCCATAGTTAAAAAAAAACTGAAGATACAGTGCTCATTTCACTGGTAACCAGTGCTCTGTAGTCATTGTTAAGTCTCACGCCTAGATAGCAGAGGACCGTGTCGGAGACCGTGTTAATGTTTTTATCCTTTATTTTAATTCAATGTCGCCATTTTTTCCGAGCCCTCTAAGTAGTTCATCGAAACACGATCTTTTATGCTGCTGGGATGGGCGGGGTGATCGGAACAAATATTGTGGAGCATTATCCTCCTCGTTTTTATTAAGTCGGTAGCTGCTCTGGTGACAGGTAAGTTTTAAATATGTGTATCATCATTACATTATTACATCATGTGACCAGTTCTGTTATCAACAGCAGCTAATCTAATCGTTCTTATTTCCGCAGTTATCACTGGTTTATTGAGATAGCGGATACAGAAGAGTATCGTGGTATTAGTACATCTGATCATGCTAAATACCACCCGTGATTTCGGCAATGTAAAATTGAAACGTAAAGAGAAAATTATTTTCCTTTCCTTGTTTTGTGTGAGCGCCATAAACTTACTAAGCTCCGTTCATTTCCGTTTTCGACGAGAACCTCTTGGCTTGACATGGAACATTCTGGTCACTTTTGAAGACCTTTTGGATGAATCTACTATATGTAATAAGTGAAAAATGACATACGCGAGAAAGCTGACCCCCAACTACTTGGGCGCTACCGATGGCGCTGTAACAGCTTTCACAGTAGAGATATGCAAAATGCTACATACAACATGGTATGTTCCATGTGCAGTAAAAGTGTCGGTCCTTTGAATGTAGTTTTTTTGTTTTTTATTTGTTTCGTTTTTATTATTATTATTATTATTTGTCCATTTTATTGCTTTGCAAAATAATCTTGCGAAAAAGTGCCCTAATGAAAAATGTCAACCAAAAGGTGTATACTAAATGTTGACACACGGCCAACAGACGCACATACACCAAACAGCATCGATTGCATCGGACCGACCTAAACATAGACCCACAAACTTGCGAGGTATCTAGCAACGATTGTGGATCTTCAACAAACGCGTTGTGAGCCCTTCACAAAGCGTTGCGAACGCGTTGCAGCGTACGTTGTGAAGGTCCACAAGCCAACTTTTGGCGAGCCTTCACAACGCTTGCAACCCTCACAACGCGTTGTGAAGGTCCAACAGCCAACTTTTGTGAGAATGTTTCAAAGTCTAAAGAAGGACCATTCCTAAGGGGGGTTAGAATCACATCTGCAAAAAAGCCTTAAGTTCCCACGCCCCTCCCCAGTAATCCTGCTACGGCCTGGTCGCACAGTTACAAAGAGGGCTTTGTTTCATCAAATTTTAAGATTATCTTACAAGACGAAATTTAAAAGAAAATCCTCACGTCGCGAGTTTATGAAGTGTCATTCACAGTGGTTTTTTAATACCTGGGTTCCTAGTTTTATTTATTTTACATACAACACACATACACATACACCTGACATTTGTAAAGCGCCTTTTGACCACAATGAATCCAACGAGCTGAGAACGATAAGATGAAAAAGAAAGCGAGGAAGGAGTAAAATAAAGAGGGACGAAAAGGTAGCAGAAAAAACCAATAGGAGGCAACCAATTAAATTGGGACAGAGGGGATTTTCAGGGACTTTTTAACAGAGGCTATGGTGGTAGAGCAGGTTAGTGCCCTCTAGTCACCACAGGCAACGTATTCCATAAGCGAGGGCCAGAGAATCTACCAAGAAAAATTACGGCTTCCATGCATGTGTTGTAATATATATAGCTCAGTGGGCCCCGTCCCCAAACTTGGTGCGTAACCCTACGTGTATACGAACTACTCATGCTGTATGTCCCTACTTTTCATACCAGTTACACCACATGTTTTGGACAAATGGTGTCCCATTCAGGCATGACATAGTGTGCAAGTAGATTTACGACTGCGTTTCGGGAACGGACCCCTGTTCTAATACGCTATCAAAACAATACCAGAGATTTTCTTATACTGAATGATCGCTGGTCTATCGCTATTTATGTCAGCGTGCGTACACATCTGACATATTGTGCTCCTGGGCGTTCTTAGTTTAGGCCGTGTGGCCCTACTATTGTTTGTCTTGCTGATTCTTTAAGTTAGCGTTTCGCCCAACTTAATGTTTTCTTGCTGTTTCTTTTCTTTCTTTTCTTTCGTTCTTTTCTGTTTCCTTACAACCACTACTAGACTCCTCCTTACGGCTTTGACCTCTAATGACCTAACTCGCTCAAGTAATGACCTGGCCACAACCTAAGTCGTGGTGCTTTTTGTTTGGGGTCAGAGGTCACGTAGTGGTCACAGGGGGGTCAAAAGTGTATGTGTCTTTAAAATGTATCTTCGCTTCTCCTCCAGTTACATTGCAATGGTACTGACTCCTGCTTAAGCAGCTTGAGATCCCTTCAGAAGGTATGGGTCGAGAGGTCAATTTGGGGGCATTAAGGGGGCACTTCAGGTCTTAATGTGAAAAATTCTCAAAAATCTTCAATCTACTCATGGCTCACGTTGCATGGTCACGGACTCATATATATGAAAGCAGTTAAGACCCTCCACAAAACGTTTCGTGCTCGGCATGGGGGTCAAAGGTCATGAAGGGGGGGGAACTTCTAGTCAAAACTTCAAAATATTCTAAAATATTCAAAAAAATTTTATCTTCAAAAGCTAGTTACTGTGACTTAACTTGTCGATATGCATTTGTTACCTGGTGTATGAAGGTAGTTTTATTTGGAGGGTTCAAAGGTCATTTAAGGTCATTTTCTTGTTTTAAGGTAAATAATGATCAAGATTTTTATTCTCCAGGACTAAGCATTAGTAGAATCACAGATTCCTACTCCCACAAATTAAGGGCGCTCTAACAGATTGGACCAGATGCCACATTTGACCAATTAAAGGGCATTCCATAGGAAACTATATTAATTATCTCAGGCTCTAACAAATTAAAATCGCTTGGACAAATCTGAATGAGTTACATCTTTGTGGGTCGTTGAAAGAATGGCATTGTGACCTCTTCATGCTGCCAACTCTTTTCGAATCAACTGGTCACAAACAGCCTAACTTTCGCGCTCTGCAAGAGCGCAAGTAGCTCTAGTTCTTTTTTCTTTCTTCTGTTTCTTACATACTCAAAACCAGTGTGCAACTGCCTAAATGTAACGACCAAATTATACAGAGTAATGGTTAGGGCTCAGGTATATAAGGTGTGCTTTGTTTGAGATCGATGGTTCACATGAGGGTCACAAAGTTAAAAAAATAGCTCAAAATTTTCCAACATTTCTTATGATCAGAGTCTGCTCAGTTCATTTATCTATAATTCTGTACCCTACCATAGAGATGGCGATATGACAGTGTTTTTTAGCAGAGCCTCAGAAATTGAATGGCAGGCTGTAGCCTAGGCACTTTCCACAATACAAGGAAGCACTGGGCATTTAACCTTGACTTTGACCTTGCAACAGGTGGATTGAGCTTGTATGATTGCCCTGCCCAAGCATTGTTTTGGTCTTTATTGCTGTGGAATTGCCGGCTTATAATGCAAATTCGCTATGTAGACTTATTTTACTGGGCACAGAGTATTAAACTGACTAATAATTGTTAAACGTTAACTGGCAATTTATAGTTGTGTTTGGAAGCGGAGTAATGTTTAAATTAATTCCTCTTTGGCTGATACTAATATTAATTTTGGAGTCGAGAGATACTCTGACAATGGTGATAAAGTGATAAAATAATACATACCTATTAGTTATCTAA
Source organism: Ophioderma brevispina (assembly GCA_023653785.1). NCBI lineage: Eukaryota > Metazoa > Echinodermata > Ophiuroidea > Amphilepidida > Ophiodermatidae > Ophioderma > Ophioderma brevispina. The sequence continues at coordinate 43,072 of JAMKCH010054208.1, read as the reverse complement.
TATTATCACTAGTTTTACTCAGGTCCATGGTTTGGGAAGTAAGGATACGGCTGAAACACGGTCAGTGTGAACAAATATGGGTGTGCATAATCTGCGAGTGGCGACGAGTATGAGTGTGATGGGTTGTCCTGAATGCAAGTTGTGAGTTAAAATTTGCGAGTTGAAATTGCAAGTTGGGATTTTGTGAGTTGAAATTGGCCCTAGTGACGACTGTAAAACTAATTGTTGTCACAAAAACAAAGGCCTGATTGTTAAATATCACCCTTCCCTACAGGTAATTTAGATTTGGAAGTTTGAGTACATACTCTGACAATGGTGATAAAAGTGATAAATTAATACATTTATAGTATAGTTCTGTAACATTATCACTTTAGTTTTGGACTCATGCCCATGGTTTGGGAACATGACAAGTGTGACAAATACGGGTGTGGATAATCTGCGAGTTACGAGTGCAAGTTGTGAGTTGTAAGTACGAGTTGCGAGTTCCTGTTTGTGAGTTAAAATGTGTGATTTGGGAGTTGAATTTGTAAGTTTAAGTTTGCGAGTTGTAAGTTCCGAGTACCTGGATGTGAGTTGCAAGTTGGATTTTGCCAGTTAAAATTTACCTATGTTCTTTCTTTCTTTCTTACAACCATAACTACTCATCGCTTTGACCTCTAATAACCAAAATCGCTCAGTGTAATGACCTGGACACAGGCTATATGCATTGTGTTTTGTTCAGGGGTCAAAGGTCACCTAAAGGTCACAAAGGGCAAAACCTTAAGTGTGTAAAAAAATTAAAACATGGTCAAATGGCAAATCTAAATGTATCATCAAGTAGACCATAATAAAAGATGAAAAAAACTTATGGTGACTTTGTCATAGGACCTACAGTTTGGGGTCAAAGGTCAAAATGCTTCATAATTGAGCTATATCTAGTGTCTATGGGTGTGTTCCATTTGAGGTCAAAGGGCATCCTGGGGTCACAGGGGTCAAAAACATTTAATGTATAAAAATTAAAACAGGGTTAAATGGCAAATATGAATAGTGCATCTTGTAGATTTCCATGAAAAATAAAAAAATGTCTATTGGGACCTTTTCATACGACCCACTCTTTAGCGGTCAAAGGTCACAAACGCTCTAGTTTCTTTCTTTCTTTCCAAACGCTCCTTAAAATGCTTTCTTCTAACCAAACGCTTGGGCCGATTTCAACCAAATTTGTTCTGAATAACCACTGGACCAAGCATCATATATGGTGTACACAGATTTGGGACAAAGTTCATGTGTGCCGATTAAAGGGGCATTCTTTGAAAATCTATAAATTCCCTCTTCTGCTATAAATCAATTGCTATGGTCACAAATTTCAGTCAGAAGAACCATTAACCCAAGGCCCATATAGGGTGTACACAGATTGGGGGTGAAAGGCAATGTAGGCCGATTAAAGGGGCATTCTTTGAAAATCTATTAATTCCTTCTTCTAACACAAATCAATTACTATGATCACAAATTTCAGTCAAAAGAACCATTAACCCAAGGCCCAAATAGGGTGTACACAGATTGAGGTGGAAGACATTGTAGGCCGATTAAAGGGGCATTACCCTTACAGAAAATTAACATGCAACACAATTTTCCTTTGCCATAATATCAGCCATCAAGGATCAAACATTTATTGCACCTTAAAATCTAGTACATGTACTGTAATATTCATTCATTTCATAATTTCGTAATGTCTAAGGCTTCAGCAAAAGCAGCAAAGCTATATAGGTATAGATATAGCAAGAAACAAATAACGCAAAAATTATGACATAGGCCCTCGCGGCTGGTTGAACTTACCGCAGACGCAATCCTCAGGAGGTCCATAAGATTGAGGCAAGCAAATAATTAAGCAAAAGCGAAAACTAATAATGGAAGAGCTTTCCACTGCATTGTAGGCGAACCTACCTAAAATAATAAAGAAGCAAGCATTGTAAATAAAAGCACATGGGTGTGTTTGATTAGCATGTTGACAAGGGCGAAGCTACCTAAGCATTAAATAAAAACAAAGGCTGAGCCTTACCACATCGTAAATATTCGTCAGAGTTTCAACAAAGGCAATCGACCATTTTGGCGAATTGCTGTTTTTTGCAATTATGATACTATATCACAAGATCTTTCAGATACCAATTATGAGCAAAAATAAACATTCAATTTTTAGATATAATCGATTTTCACTTCGGGGAATCATACCCAGACGCCAAATGAAAGTCTCCAAACGACCAATCTGCATTCGTCTTTTTGCTGTATCTGAAACCACCGCACGGCTGCTATTAGTTCGCCTACATCGATTAATGGGATACTGCGAGATTCCTCTCCTCGCTTGAATCAACCGGGGGGGGGGGGGCTATAAAACTCTGTCCGAAGTTTATATTATACAAGTGTGTATCTTTATCTCAGACATTTTGCCACCCTCAAAAATATTATAAATTTTTCCAGTATTTACTAACAGCAATTCCTGCCGATAAATTACTGTGAACAATTACTCATATACTGTAAAACTGATTTCCATCAAAACCGGAAAAATATATATTTGGCGAGTTATTACAGAGATTGAGAATGTGTAGAGAAAAAAAAAGCACTGACGAACACTCTAAGTAGCCTATCCACAAATGTCACTAAAATTTTACGTGCCTATACTGTAAAATTCAGTTAATTGTTGTAAAACATATTCATTAAGTGTAAAATATCAGTGAATTTGAATGGAAACATAAAGCTGTGGTTTAATGGGATTTTGTTGGCATAATTGCTCCCCAGTCTTTTCCTATAAGATTTACAGTATTTTTCCTGTACATAACTTAATAATTGTGAGAATCCATATAGGCCTTGGGCCAGACGGAGCCAAAAATGATGTTCAGCTACCTAAGACGGGTACAAATTAAGCATAACTTTTTTTAAAAGCTCCTGTCTCTATTTCTGAAATGCCATGCTAGTAATTCCTAAGGAGTAGCTTCGTCTCAGATTCAGCTCGTTGATTGAAGAGTGTGAAAATCCTCTATTGTAAATTGATATACACAATAGTGATAACAATAGACAGGATTTTGTCAATTTAATGATTTTAAACATTGGCTCGGGTACCTCTACCTCTCATTTATTAAAATTTTTTAATGAATATGCTTTAATGAAAGCATAAATATTCTCCTGGTTCCCTTGAAAATGCGTCAGCTTCAGCATTTTTTTCATACATATCACAGCATGGAAAAATCGTTTTTGTATCTTCAAAGAGAAATATTGCTCTTACACAGGGTTTTTATTTTTTTGGATGACTCAGACTTCCATTTTGACAAGAATTTTTCTTTTTCCCAACGAGACGCTTTCTGTCCCCTCCCCCACACCTGGGTGCAATTTTCTAAGACACATTTTAATTGAAGCTAGTAAAGAAACTATCATAAGCATGCCAGTTCACGCACAAAGCATATTGGTTGACCCACCTATAATTTACACAATCCAACAAAATTGCACTGTAAAAAATATTTTACTCAATGTTGAATAAAAGGACAACTCTTCTGTTATTAAATCTTTCAAGTTGAGTAAACCTTAATCATTGTTTTGGAAAACAACAAAACATTAAGTTCATTATTGGGTAAACCTTATGTCCAACAAACCTTATTCATTGTTTGGGTAAAATCGCTACTCACATTTGGGTAAGGATGTTACTCAACTTTGACTAAGCATTTTACATTTTAACTAACATAAACGTGGTTGTACCATTTTTGCTTTTTTACTCAACATTTTGCAGTGTGCTCTCCACCTCCAAATGCATTTTGTTTTTTCACATTTATGTTGTAATTCTAATTAAAATTTGGAAGCTCGCCTCGAAGTTACAAATTTCTTCTTTCTTGAAATAAGCATGCCAAAGGTACTCTTGCTCCCCCCAGACTTGACCTTAATATGGTACTATCCAGTGAATGCTGAAAATCTCAAATAAAATCCTAAAAAAATAATGGTTTGCTCATTGTAACACCAAGTATAACGCCCTCTCACGCACCCTGCAAGATCGAAACCTAAACCTCAAGCACAGTGTATATTTAGTCAAGTGATTGAGGCTTCTATTCGTTCAGATATGAAACATGCAAATGAACGAAGAATTTTTTTCAGCAGCTCTTTCTCTCTCTTATTCTACAGACCCATCCTCTATTTTCAGATGAACTATGTCAAAGTTCATGTTTAAGACACCGATTTAATACTCCACCCTTCCTAAAAGTACATCTTCAAAACAGGAGAGAATCCACTTTCCTAGATATTTTTGGTTGTCAAGATTAAAATGGACAAAATTTCATTAAGTCAACTCTGCTTGCAGCCCATTGCACAGAGATCGAGTACCATGCATTCAGTTTTATGTCATATGCTTGCAATCAGAGAAAAGATTAGTGTACGTGTACTCTTCCCGAATTTCAACCAATAGGAAGTTGAGTTGAATGAGAGAGCTATGAATTTTGCCCCCAACTTTTGCACGCAGTGCTCACCTCACAAAATGTTTGCCAGTGCAATTGTATTGTTAAATGACAAACAGGAGTAAAACTCTACTTTTTAGGCCATTCTGCATTTAAAATAATCTGGATACTACAATTTTGAAAACTTAACCTCAATCATGACATGTTCCAATATAAAGACAAAAAGCACTTAACACATTCAATGGAGACCAACCACAAGGCCAACCGACGCCAATAACAGCACATCTTTTTAAGAGCACCCCCAATTTCTAACAAAAAATTGATATTTGCCCACAGTTGAATTGTACCTGGCTAGTACAAACTATACCTGTGAATGGTTAAGCTCGAACATTTCTAGTATCGAAGAGAAGTAATTTGGAATTAAGGGATAATTCAAACGGATGATTCCGATTAATAATTCAAAGGCTGATGGAAACGGGCCCTGGCCAGTTGAAAATAGCCTGGAAAATAGCGCCATAATACGTTGGTGTCAGGCAACAAGTCAAGTTTAGAGGTCAGACATTTTCGTGGGAGGTGACACTATTTTCACAATGGACGGACCAGAATTTGGGCATTTCCAGTTCGCCTGTTAAAATTACAATCGGAGATCCGGATTCTAATACAAAATCGTTTCTTTATGAACATACGCACTTGTGAGCATTACCATTCGCAGGTATTAGTTTACTAGACACAACACAACTGGGCAAAAATCTCAAATTTTGAAAATTTGGGGCCCTCTAAAAACCTGTGCTGTTATTGCTTTGACTTGAAACAAGCTTGATTCAAATTAAACGGTAAAGGTGGGGGTTGCCATGCTCAAAATAGCACTGGGTAACAGTCGCCCCCCCGAGCGCTTGATGCCCCTTTCCTTAGCTTTCCGGGAGAAGGAAAAGAACTGGAAAAATATGCAAACGGCTTTTTTGCCGTCCTCACTGGGACATTTTTCTCTACAACCAGAAAATCTACGCTTAATCACCTCCAACCGGGAAAATCTGCCTCAAAAACGGGGCAGGGGGGAAGGGAATTTTCCCCGACAAGTGACCCCCGTTACGCCCCTGAAAATAGGACAAGTGTGCTTACTTAACGGCTTGGCAGCTGGGTTGTATTACGAAAAAAGGCATTTGTAGTGATTGCACAGCCTTCGTACTCATGATTAACATCTAAAAAAAAGGTCGGCATTTCATGTCATCTGAACCGTGTGACTTGATGATATTGTCTGTGCAGATTTTGCTGCCAGCTGCAAGGGGGAAAACTAGCAATTCTGTGTAAATCTGTCCATGAGTGATAGAAAAAAAAACATTTGCTCATTAACGAGGACGGTGCAATGTTTTGCATTTTTTGCAATGATCAGAAAATTGCCCCTTTTTAAGTTTTACGCTTCATTTGGCTCATTGATATGTCTTCATAATAAATTATTGCGAGTAAAGGTAAATAAGAGTAAGGTAATTCTACCAACAATGGCCCAATTAAACCCGTCTTCCTTAAAATCACGTCACCCTTATGTAACCAGCCTGGTAGCAGGAGTAATTTCCCAAAAGGGGCAAAACGGCGCACTTTTTACTGCTTTGTTTTGATAAAAAGACCAAAACTGCGAGGGACAAAAATTTGACAAGAATGTCCACTTTTGGTGTGATTTGAGAGTTCAAAAAGTCCACAAAAAGGACATGGGTATAGTCCACTTTTTCGATAGTTCATACACAGGCCCATACAAATCTTAACTGCTGGCGCGTTCATCGTTCTAAAATTAAAACACAACAACATGGAACTTCGAAATGGCAGGGGGGGGTGATTATATGGCATATCCCCCCCCCATGTCATAAAGTCGTGGTGGACGTGGTTCTCCATCACCAGGATTTCACTCAATAGCGGAAATGGGAAAGCATTTCTTGAAAAAAATATACTCCTTATTATTAGAAAATTACCACTGGGGAATAGACATATCTGAAACTTAATATGATTTGACTTGAACCTATTTTGGCGTATCCCCCTAACTCTAAAGGTCACGAAATTATGACCTGGACACTTTTTTTAATCTATTGGATCATATCAACAAGTTGTTATGTGTTTCAAAGTGATCGGAGCAATTTCAATTTTTAGCCCCTATATGACCACTCCAGATGACATTTATTGACCCCTAACTGGACATAGCTACTCATCTGAATTTTCTAGCATGCCTTTTGGTATATCCCTATGGGTTGCCTACCACTGTACAAAATCAGTTTACCCTTAGGTAGTGAAAACCCTTCTGGCCCATGACTATAGATTATATGCTCTATTTAGCCAATCAATGGGCCTGTAGACCTTCGGGGTTACTGCGACTCTGGCCACCAGGATTGTGTTGTTTACTGGAAACACGCTGATTGAACCATCTTAGATGGTTGTATCCTAACATAGTTGGTTACGGGTGGGAGAGGGGGGTTTGAAGAAGTAGAAAAAACAATACAAATCGACTTTTTTGGCATAATTAATGCTAGTTGTCCCAACTGATTCAGTCAAAGATCGAATATGTATTTTTTTGAATGTCATATTTTTTTTTAAAAAAAAAAATGATAGGAATATTTGTATGTTTATAAGGTCAAATGTCAATGCGTTCTTAATATCCATTACATACGCAAACTTGAGAAATCTAATTTGGTAAACTTTTAAAATAAGAGTCGTGCAGATTCGGTTTAGGACATTGGTTCACCTAAAAATCTGGCTGTGTTATTCACTTCCCTGGTTCCAGGAATACACATTTTTATTATCAACAGATTTTTTTTTAATGTTTGTAGGTTGCATCGGTTGGACAAACTACCTCCAACACTGTGAAGGACAGAAAGTAATATATATATTTGTGTTTATTTTAGTTTGTTTTGCTTTTTCTGTACATATTTAGTTTTGAGAGAGAGAATAAACTACAGCGTATGAACATGATTTGAGCTTAACAAAACTAGCTCACTGAACTCCGACCCTTACCTGCCAAGCATGTGTGTGAAAATAATATGGTGTTAGATGCCCATCACTTATTTAAAGGGGCATTTTTCTGATCCACAGCCTCGTCCCCGACTTACCTAAAAAATGTTGGGATTTTTATATCATCCTGAACATTGCCTTAGTAATCCATGTGGTGCCAATCTACGTGCTAATTCAGTCGTCTCTGTAAGAAATTCGCATTTTTTTTTTTTTTTTTAATTAACAGCAAGTAGCCTATGAACCGTAGGAAACGAGCAATTGCTCATAACCAAACCGCAAGATCGGGATCAAAAGCTCAAATTTTAAGAATTAGCTTGATCTTCAAGGATATCTAGTGATCAAATGAATGAACAGACTGTGCTGAAATCACGAAATGCAACCTGGTTAAATGTGAAAAGTTAATAACTTTTCAGAATCTTGTGGAGAAACGCATGCAGTTGACTGATTACCGGTTCCCAGCAATGTATTATAAAAGTGACGAACTGTTGCGCAGTCATTCGAGATGATAAATCATCGGGCAGGCAGCAACGTTATAAAAAAAAATCCTCCTTTTGACGTCAATGTTGACATGCGGCCCTTGGTTATTTTGTTTGTTGATATTGCTCTACATTTCTGTAACATTTATTAGAAGTGAAATATTTTTGCTGCATAATTCAAGTACTAGTTCACCGTAGGGTTTAAAAATTCAGCAGCCGTCAAAACCCATTGATATGTCGTTGTACTTGAGTTGGAGTGATGTTCTGGAGAACTGGTCAATAACGACAATAACAAGTGTTGAGTTGTCCGATTAGAATCAAAGTCTCTTAAAGCTGCGTGCTTCGTACGCGCCTGTATGTCCGTCTGTAAACAATCTGGCATATACTTTTCGTTAAAGGTGCAACAAGAGATTTCAAATAACAGTTGTCCCTAAAAATGTGAAAATTCTGATTTTGGCACTGGTGTAAAGCTTTCTATCAAAAATATCCCCATCTGAAAGGATTAAGCTGAAAACTGTTCCTTTGGTACAAAAATTGTGAAATTTCTAATTTTGTATAGGAGCAAATACGAAATTTAGCTTGTTTTCTATTGAAATATAAGCATACAAATCACCTTTTGTTTTCATTTTAAGTTATTTCTGTTACTAAATAAAAGGTAGGGAATCCATTGAGTCTCTAATCTATATGAAATCACTACATATCACAGAGAAAATGGATGACATGAAATCTCTTGTTGCACCTTTAATATTTGCTTTCAACAAAAGGGCACATAGGGATTGCTTTGGTAGTATCTGTGGTAAAAACATACATGCAAGTTTCCTGGCACTTGCATGTAATGGTTCTTGGGTAGTGCCCCACAGCAACTCCTCTCACCAGTGGGGTCAAAGGTGATCTAGAGGTCATGGCCCAAAATGGTCAGAATTATCAAATTGCTTGGTATTTTTACATATGTTGATCAATTTTCATGACACTTTCATACATTGGTCTTGTTCCATTCACAAACCGTGAATGCAGACGACACATACACGCAGTATTTTCTGTTGATAACATACAGACACATTTAATTTTGATACAATGATATCATTTTGAGATAGCCCTCTTTCAAAAATATCTTGTGAAAGCATTCCTTAAACTAAAAGAGACAAAAAGTGTTATTTTTAAAATCCACAGGTTGCTTTACATGGGGCTGTACTTTCTTTTTTGAAATTTCATTTACCTTAGTGAAGTTAAAGACACTGTCAGTGATCCACCCGAAAGAGTCAAAATATTTGAAATTTGCAGTAAGAGCTTAAAACTTAAAGAATGTCTGTATAATTCTCATACATTATATTTCCAAACTGAAAAATTGACAGAAAAGGAAGAAAACTGTGTTTAAAGATATGAAGCTCCATTATGTGTTGCAGTAAGGGTTCATACGGACAGTAATGATTAAAATATATGATTTTGTCCTTATCAGATTGCTCTTGATTTTATCATTTGTAGGATAGGATACTAAAACCTGATTTTTGGCGATTTTCTTTTCAATTTTCTGATTTAAGAAATCACTGATAGTGCCTTTAACATGACCACAGCATAGCATAGATGTTATTCTTTGAGGTCTCCAATTCCCAGATTAGTGTCTTAAAGGGGCATTTTGTCATCCATAACTTATCATCAGAACTGTTGGTCTAAGAAATAGTATGTGCATGCCTAATCTTACATGCACTTGCAGATTTAATCTACTCTGGAAGAAATTCAACAGTGGCCTATGGTGCACCATGATATAAACATTAGCTCATAACATCAGAATTTTTTAGAAATTATCTTTGCTCGAGGATATCTAAAGAATCATAAACAAAAGTGAATGACATTTTGTTATCCACAGTCTGTTGCCTGAAAAACAATTTAGATTTTTATAATTACCACTTTTCAGTATAGTATGTGCATTTCGTGCAGATTTGATCTACTCTGGAAGAAATGAGTAATTGTGTATTTTCTGTCCATAAATGGACAAAAATTACAACACAGATCTACGGAAACGCCCCATCAGAATAAACTGAAATTTTGGAACAAAATACTTCTTGAGAACATCTAGGAAACCATAGACAAAAATGAAGACCTGTACTTGGATCACAAAATACACCTTTAAAAGTAAAACTCAAATCGTGTAGAAGAAATAGATATCGCAGTTACAAGTTTGCTCAGCTCTTGGAAGATACATAGAGCAACGTTTGTTTATTTATTGATACATGTACATATAAAATATTCCTACCTTTTGTAGATTATTTAAATACATGAGAGAGAGAGAGTGTAAAGTCGGTTATTTGACAAGTTTGTATTGCCAGGGTAAGTTCTATTGATGGGATATCAATAGATTTTAGTTGGGTAAATATCAGAGGGTGTATTGAGTCAATCCCACAATGCAACAGTTTTGGGAAATTTTCACCTCAACAAGGGCATGTGATCCCACATTCTTAAAACAAAAAGCCCCAACTTTTTCACTAATTTTAGCCCACAAGGCGCTAGTACTTAGGGAATTTAATGCATGATCATGGAATGTCTTGTGGTTCTTGTCTTGTGGTACTTTTTGAACACTTTTTATCCCTAAGTACTGACATGTGTTTAGTACAGTGCAGTACAGGCACATTGCAATGCATTATGGGATTGATTCAAAACACCCTCTGGGTAAATTTGGTGTCTTGGTGCTTCATGCTGTGTTAGAGAATGACATTTCAGCATTTGTGCAAGAAGTTCTTTTTCTGTAAGTTGTGGGCAATTAAAAATGTTAAACAAGATGCAATTACTCCAAAATGGTTTTGTAGTTGATTATTTCCATGTGTGGCATTTTTATCCCCCTGGCTAAAAACATGGTGGATATTACAAGAGCAGATTCGTCCTGTGTTTGTTACATTTTAGTGAGGTTGACTAAAAGTAGGGGTGTGATAATTCAATTTTTTCCCCAACTTAAATATGGAGTACACCTCATTGAACAACAATGGGAATTAAAAATAAATTTGACTTGGGTAACCCCTGTACATACCCTCTGAAAGTGTGGAGCAAGGTTGCCGAATTGTACTGTACATTTGGGCATAACTACATTTGCACATATTTTGCAGTATGGTGATGCTATTCACAAATGGAAATGTATTGATGTTCTCATATTATTAGGAGTGCGCAAATAAACACTTTCTTCAAATTTCTATTTAAACGAGTGGATTCTATGGCCATTTTGGCTGCTCAAAACTATTCTGGCAATCAAGATGCTACTATTTAAAGCTTTTTTCAATGACAGCAAAGATCTTTTATTTTATTGTTGTAGTTGCTTTATTGTCTTGTGTTGTTACTTTTTCGTCTTTGTGTTGGTAAAAAAAATATTTTTTTTAAATTGTGGATGAAAATAATGGGTCGGTCGGCAGAATATTTTTTTTATTTTGTGCAAATTGCATAAAAACTCTTGAGTCGGCAGGTTTTTTTAGGGTCGGTCGGGTTACGCCGAACAAACAATTTTTTTATGCCTTAAAGACACTATCAGCGATTCATTGAAAAGAATAAAATTATTTGAAATTTGCAGGAATAGCTTAAAAGTGAATAATTCTACAGAATTATCATAAATTACCTCGACCCAAAATTGGGTACGGGTGTCCGTCCACCGGGTAAAAAAATCGACCCATGTTTATAGTAACCAAATTGTACAAAAATATGACCCATTTATTAGTTGGTTCTGAAATTTCGACCCATTTATATAGTTGGCTTTGAAATTTCGCACCATTTTCATAGTGATCTTTTCCAAGAATCAGAAATCAACCATTTTCATTGCGATTTTATCGAAAATCAGAAAAATCAACCATTTTCATAGTAAAATGCGACCAAAAATTGAAAAATGGACCCATTTATATAGTAGCAATGACCTCAAAAAGTGACCCATCTTTATAGTAGCCTACATGGGAAAAATGACCCATTGTTATTAGTCCGTTGGCTGGGTGGGTCCCCGTGTGCATGAGATGTGCCCTAAGTTACTCTTCACAGCCATGTACTGGACCATCAGACATAACAAAAAAGTGAGGGTAGACTTTTGCTACCCCGGCACTTTTTTCGCTAGAGGGCGTTTTCAAAATGGCCGCCAAAAAGCCATTTAACACCATATAATGGAGTTTTCATAGCCACTATATGACGTGAAATGGCCCAGTTTTGTAGTGTTTTTCTATTTTTGTGTCAAATGTATAGAGCGGTCACATTCACCACTTATTCCTTATTGAGGGCGCTTTTCAAAATGGCCGCCAAATGATATTTAACACCTTATGTTTTAATAGCCATATAAAATGTGGTAAAATGGTCCAGTTTTTCAGTGTTTTCCTATATTTGTTGATGTCATATGTATAGAGTGGTCACATTCCCTACTTAAATGTATTTGTGATGGAGGGCGCTTTTCAAAATAGCTGCCAAATGCAATTTATCACCTCATGTTTTAATAGCCAAAAAATGGGATGAAATGCCCCATTTTTCAGTGTTTTGCTCTATATTTGTGGATGTCAAATGTATAGAACGGTTACATTCACCACTTAATGTATTTCTAATGGAGGACGCTTTTCCAAATGGTCGCCTAATGCACCTTATAATGATGTTTGAATAGCCAAAAGGGGTGAAATGGCCCAGTTTTTCAGTGTTTCCCTATTTGTTGATTTTTGTCTCCATCATTTGTTGAGTAATTCAGTACTTTAATAACATAATTGCGGTTTCATTTTCTCTTTTTCTTAAAGTTATTTTTATGTTTCAGTTTAATGGATTTGATGATTTGATTTATCCAGTACAATACTGTTATTGGTGATATTACAATCCAAGTGTTGATATAGGGTTGTGCGATTAGCCAGCTTCCACCTCAACGATGCAATATGATTATGATGGTTTCCTGATGGCAGCATAATAATAATTGGCAATCGTGCTGTAAGCGTCTCGAAGGAGGAGAGAAGATCTCCACACGACACAATAGTGGACATGATGGGCAATGTCTGAAAGCGAAAGACAACATTCTGCAGCCCATTTGGGGATTGCACAGACACCTTTGGATTAAGTAGTGTGGAAGTCGGTGTCAGCTGCAAACAGGAGGCTTGATATATCTTTGATTCTTACCATGACCAAGGACTCTGAGCGACAACATCAAGTCATGCTAACATTAAATTGAATTAACAACAATCACATCAGGATTTACCCCTGTCGAGATATATGGGTTGAAATGGTTCAGTTTGTGTAGAGTTCCCTATTTTTGAGGTAAGTTATAAAAGGGTCATACCTCACCAATAAACAGTCAAGATCGACAGCTTCTGGCTATCAAATCGTAACAATGAGAACTTCCAGACACTTCTCCATGAGTAATCTGCAAAAAAAGCAGCTCAAACTTCACTCTACAATATAAATATATCAAGTTTCAATTTCAGGATAGCAGATGATACCTTGCTTCTCTTCCTTTGGTGGTTTCAGTAATGAAGGTTTCCCGAGCTTAACTTAGGTATAGAAGAGAGGTTTGATTATGTGCAGTCAATGCCAGTCACAATTACCTGATAGTGTGTTTTCATTAACTATTCATTTTGTACGTTACTCTATTTGCCTTGCATTCCCTCCATGGAAGTACATTTGAATGGCACACGATTGTAGCATGTAGCAGAAAGGTGGTAATGATAATGAATGCCTACATATGACAAGATTGTGAGCCTTTTGATACAAAATGTAAGGGTCAATTATGGTCAACCATATCTTATTTTCCTTTAATTTGTTTATGGTTTATGAACAGGAAACTACAAAACTGGCCTTTAAAAGTTGTTGCTACTCGTGGGATGATTCTGAATTGGGTATTTTTTTTAATTAAGTCTAGTCAGATTCGTTTAAAACCGGTTAATTGTTGGTCACTCGAAAGCACCCTCTAGCAGGGATACTGTTATTGAGCCGTTTTATTGAGTCTGAAACTCTATACACTTTACATCACAATGTGAGAAACTCGAAACAAAACTAGGGACCATTTTCAACCCCATATTCTCACAGGAAGGGGGTAAATTCGATTGTGTTAATTTAATTTAATGGTTAGCATGACTCGACATTGTTTTTGTTAAGTCCTTCACAAATTTGTCAGAGCAAGCTGTTACAGCTGAATGCAGACGTCCACACATATCCAAAGCCTATGTCAGAAAATCCCAAATGTGCTGGCAAAATTGTGTCTTCAGCTTTCAGACAGGCATCATGTCCATATGTATGTCATGTGGAAATCTTCTCTCCTCCTACGAGATGCTCGCCGCTAAGATGCAAATTATCATACGCTGCCATCAGGAATAGTCATAATCATTTTGCTTCATCGAGGTTACAGCGGGCTAAGCGCACAACCCTATCAGCACTTTTAGAGTGTAATATCACCAATAACAGATAGTATTGAACAAATCCATTAAACTGAAACATCACTAGAAAATCACTAAAATTACCTGCAAAGAAAAAGGAAAGAAAAGATATACCACAACTTTGTAGAACTGAATAAAATAACTCAACAATGGAGAGGAGAAAAAAAATCAGCAAATAGGGAAAACACTAAAAACTGGGGCATTTACCCCCTTTATGATCTATTTAAACATCATAACAAGGTGTTGAATCGCAATTTGGTGGCCATTTTACAAAGAGCCCACCTCCATAGGAATTACTTTAAATGGGAATGTGACGTCTATACATTTGACATAACAAATATAGCAAAACACAGACAAAATGGGGCATTTCACCCCCATTTTTTGGCTAGTAAAAACTTTTATGAGGTGTTTAAATGATATTTGGCGGCCATTCATGGGCCATTAGGAAAAGCGCTTTCCATTAGGAATACATTTAAGTAGTCAATGTTACCGCTCTACACATGCCATCAACAGATATTGTTAAAACACTGAAAAACTGGAACATTTTAGCACCATTATGGCCAAATAAAAACATCATTTAAGGTGTTAAATAGAATTCGGCGGCCTTTGAAAAGCGCCCTCCATTAGGAGACATTTAAGTAGCGAATTTACCGCTCTAACATTTGACATCACACAAATATAGGAAACCCCTACAAAAATGGACATTTCACCGCATAAAAGTGGCTTTATATGGTTTGTTAAATGCCCTTAGCGAAAAAAGTGCCTGGGGTGGAGCAAAAGTCTAACCTCACTTTTTTGGTATGTTGATGGTCTAGAATGGCGGTGAAGAGTAATTAGGGCCATATCATGCACCCGGGGGGAGACCCACCCCAGCCACGGACTATATAGTAAGGCGTATGAAAAATGTGACCCCTCTCGGCGGCACATGTACACCTTTTCCATATTTGCCAAATTTGATCTGCCAATGGGGGGGGGGGGTCTGAAGTATTTGGCTTAATTTGTAAAAGGGGTGGCTTTGCTTTGAAAATAAAAAGTCTTATTTGGACTAAACTGGGTTGCGGTAATGACCGGTATCAACAACATATGAAATGCACTGGGGAGGTTGATGCAGCGTCTGCGTCTTTTACAGAGTTATCTTTTTGGCGTATAAATTTGTATCTGTCCCGTCACAGATTAATGCACTAACAAGGCGAACTCTAATTTACGCGATGCGAAAAATATGTCCCCGACGAATGTGGCGATCACTAACATGCGAAATGCACAACTAAACACGCCCCACCCCTCCACAACATGCCGCAAACCCCCCCCCCTCCCCAACACCTGCAAAACCCCACCCCCTTCCAAACACCCTGGCATCACGACCCCTCCCATACCCCCAAAATCCCCAATACTCCACAAAAAAATCCCATCACTCTACAACACCCCACCCCCTCCTAACATCCCTCAACACCCCACCCCCCGTAACCCCCACCCCAATTACCCCGTAAAACACGCCTCCCCCTTCCCCAACACACTGCTGCAACATGCCACTCCCCTCCCCAAACACCGCACAAGACCCTACCACCATACCCAAACAGCCAACAACACCATCACCCAGCAACACTCCATCCCCTCCCCAACCCCCCGCAACACCCCACCCTCCCCAACACCATGCAACAACCCCACCCCCTCCCCAAAACTAACCCTGCACACAATCAACCCTCCAAAAATCCACCCCAACTCCTCCCTCACCCTCACAACACCACACCCCAACACCCCGCAATACCCAACCCCAACACCCCACTCCTCCCTATGGCATAGTGTCTCAGTAGCGAAGGAATTTTGCCTATGTGACATACCATTTCAGAGATACAGCAATTACGCATATATTTAATTAGATCATTGAGACCTATACCGAATACATTACATACTTTTGAATTGCAAACAAAGATTGCTCCATGATCGGCTTTCATGCAGCGCATAATTTTGAGGATCCGATGTACCGTTTCAAATTTAGCAATTATGCTGATTTTTGCATATTAATTAGATCATTTGCGTACTCTTGCCAGAATACGCCCCAACTCCATCAGGTCGGGAACTCTTCAGCCCCTTCCTCCCACCAGTTACATCATTATATGATTACGCAAACTCCAGAAAAACAACTTGTAAACGGGCCTTGCACGAACATTTTCAGCAATTATGCAAAGTAGATACTTAATTCGCATATTTATGCCCAAAATCTAATCAGGTCGAGAATCATCAAACCGCTTCTTTCCACTAAGTTACATCAATTTAACCCTTACGGAACTCAGATAAACCAGCGTATACAACATGGTTAACATTTATCCGGGACGGACGGACGAACGGACGCTGCTCATTTCCTAGTCCCGTTCCGAACTCGTTCGGCGGGGGGGACAAAAATACTGCAAGTTTAACTTGCACCCTGCCGGGGGATCTTGCAAAAATATGCAAATATGTGCAGAGTGATGAAAAAATGCTCATTGATATGCGTAAATAGTGATGACACTATGCATCCACCACTACCCACTATAGGTGGTCAATTTGGATATTATAGAGAGTTCACATTTTGTAGTTATTTTGAAAGGCATTTGTCCTGCTGCTTTGACAAAGTAGTTGGGTGGGCAATTCTGTGGACCGGGAGAGCAGAGCATCATTTCTCAGTGGATTTGTCTTTGAAGGTTGGTAATGACAATTTAGCGGGGGATGCCCCTCGAGAAAGTTCGTGGGCGGAATCCAGGAGGGGGAAAATTCACATAATAAAGGGTCAAAAATGAAAAAATGCTTGGATTGCTTTAAAAAGGGAACGAAGTGGTCTTATGTTACAAGGATTGAAAAAAGGTATATTTGTACTTACCTACAAGGCGCGTTACAAAGTATGACAATTTGTTTTAATGTCAAAGGTCATCACCAAGGTTAATTCTTTAAATCTGCACCATGCTTTGTACAAGGCGGTTCTCGAACCACACGTGTCGCCTGGTGCGCGATCACTTGCTTTATGATAGTTTGGCAAATGATGAATTAGAAAGAGAACAAATGCACTGGAGAGAAGAGTTATAAAAAATTACCAAGTTGAAGTAAAGCGGGCATAGATGTTTTAGCCAGCGTATAGATCCCTGTCAAAGAGTGTAACCAATTGTATGAAAAATACATAGCGGTGGTTGGACCTGCTTAGTGTCGTATGCCATCGACCCGGTTTGTGAACTTAGGGTCAAGTTACATCAGGTAAGGGAAATGAGGTAACCAAGGCACATGGGGCACAAAGGTTCACGGGGTCACTGAGGTCACATGGGGGAAATTGAGGTTCACCCCACTACCCCTGGCCCGATGTTGTACCTTCCCCCTCCCCGACACACCCCACCCAACTTCACCCACCCCCTCCCGTCGGCATCCCACCCACCCCAACCGCTTCCCCGGCACGATTTGTGAATGGGCCAAAGGTGGACCGAAAGTCACCCAAGGTCACACAAGGTCAAAGGTCACATAAGCCTCACCAAGGTACTAAGGTAACCAAGGTCGCATGGGGTCACAAAATGTCACCAAGGTCACACAAAGTCACCAAGGTCACCAAGGTCACCAGGTCACTTTGGTCACCCACCTTCCCCGACGCCACCCTTTCCCCGATGCACCCTACCCCGAGCCACCACCCGACAAAAAAAACACCCCACCCAGACACACACCACCCGACCCCTCCGACTCACCGGACCTCTCCGAACGAACCCCACCTCCACCACTAACACCTCACCCTTCACCCTCCCAACACCCCACCCTGCCCCTCCCTAACACCCCCAACCTTCCCCCTCCATATGATTCACACATCAATAGTCAATGGTATAGTAGTTTGTTCATGGTAGCAAAGGAATTTTCATATCCGATGATACCATTTTAACGTACAGCAAACTTATTCATATTTAATTAGCTCATTTTTGCATACATAAGCCGCCTGTATCAGGAACTTTCAAATGGCAAAGAAGATGCGGCACCAATAAATGGGTTTTTTCATGTAGTGACGGAATTTTGCATATCCGATGTAACCGTTTCCAAAAATATAGCAATGATGCTTATTTTTGCATTTAAATTAAGCTCATTTTTTTGCATAGGTATTTCCTTCCCCAAATATGCCCAACTCTAATCAGGTTGAGAACTCTAACCCGCTTCCTTCCACATCCTTCCACCAAGTTACATCATTATAGGCCCTACGAACTCTAGGTAACTTGCACACAAGCCTTGCGGGAAAGGTTATCAATTTGACCGCCAAAATAATCTAATTAATATTACCTTAACTTGCAAATAAGTAGCAAAAGCTACACACACATATATTTTGGCACCTCACTCTATCACCCTACCAAGTTTGAAGTAAAATCGGGATTAGCGTTTAGCCAACAGAGCATTAAAAAGGTAACCGAAATTCTGAAAAATATTGCAAATAAGCTAATTAAAAATTCTGAATATGCCAAATAATGCAGCCAAACTCACATAATTGCGTAAAGCCTCACCTAGTCATCCTATAAGTTTGAAGTAATCGGGATAGCCTTTAGCCTACAGGCATTTTGAAAAAGGTTAACTGCTTCTACGTACCGGACGGACACACCGAACTTTGACTAGTATGTGCCTCCCTGACCATTTCGTTCAGGCGACACCAAATCGTCTCAATTGTTACCCTTTCCAAGGGATTGCAACAAATTGTTTGACACTCATTCTTTGTTTTTATTGAGATAAATGACAAATACGTCAACCCCATGGACCTCTATTGATCTCCCAAATTTTAAAAATATGTTTAGTGATTTCCAAAATAATGGACCCGCTCATTAAAGTTTTAGGGGGTGCGCTGTCCATTCACTGTGAGAGGTAATATGAAATATTTTTAATGGCCACAAGGTAGAAAAGTTTATGGTACTCATACAGTGTATAGGTAATTAGCTATAATAAATGTTGACATAAAATACATTTCACACTAGTTTTGGTGTTTCATTGAAGTATCAGGATGAAAACACCAGCAAATATTTCATTAAAGGCACTATCAGTGATTTGCTAAATCAGCAACTCGAAAAAATCATCAAAAATCAGATTTTAGCATGTATGTAACAACTACAGGTACCCTAACATACCCTGCAAATGATAAGATCAAAAAGCTACCTAATGAGGACAGAATCAGATTTTAGTCATTACTGTCCGAACGGACACTTACTACAACACATAATTGAATGGAGAATCTTATCTTGGAACACTACCGTTTTCTTCCTTTTCTGTCAACTCTACAGCTGGAAAAGGTAACTTATGAAAATTCTACAGACTTATCCTTCACTTTGAAGCTATTCCTGCAAATTTCAAATATTTTTCAAATCACTGATAGTGTCTTTAAATGTTGTTATTTGAACATAATTTACCTTTGACACTACAAAATATCATTTGTTATCACAGTACTGGAGAAATAATGCATTCTTACATCAATGCACACATAACACAGCTAAATTTTTATTTTGCCATAAAAAGTGGGCCAAACTTGTATAAGAGATTAACACAAAGCGGATTTGACAAGTCCTATCATTCCAGTAAGCCGATTCTGTAAAGTAAGATTGTACCATGGACACAATGTTTTGTGATGGCACAAAGGCCTAGTCTCCACATGGCCGGGGATTGAACCATCATCCCTATGGATTTATGTACGGAGTCTCATGTAATTTGAAATCTACTATAGATGGTGCAAAATGTTTTTGTTGCAGTCTCTGAGGAAAAATGAACAATTTGAGCCCATTTTTGAAGAAATCTGAGCAATATTTAAGATTTAACCTTTCGTGATGACCTTTGACAATTTTTGTGTTATATGTCCATAACCATAAGTTGTAAGTAGTACAAACTATACCTTTTTTTGATTCTTGTAACAAGACGAACACTTTGGTTACCTTTTTACAGCAGTCCAAGCATTTTTCTCTTTTGACCCCTGTATTATGAATTTCCCCCTCCTGGATTCCGCCCACACTTTCATGAGGGCACCCCCTCTAAATTTGTTCATTAACCTTCAGACAAGACAAATCCACTGAGAAATGATACTCTGCTCTCCATGGTCACGGAATTGTTCCAAATGACCCAACTAAAGCTCAAAATTTGGAATCTAGTGTTTTTGTTTAATGTGTCTTCTGCACAGCTGTTTGACCCCATACAAATTGTCTCTTTTATTTTTGTAGAAAATTTTAAGCAGTGGCGACACAATTTTGACAACTGATATAAGTAGGGACATGCAAGAGCTATTATCTCACCAAAAAGCAGACAAATCCATCGCAGGAATCTTGCCATATAGGCCTACAAAGGTCATGATTTGTATGTTATAGCGCCCTCTATATGCCCATTCTCCATAGAAAGGCGTGGAAAACTAGATTTTTAAGAAAAATCATATTTGCCCGCAATGAAATTTCGTAAAATTTACACAGAATGTAGTTAGTGGACTAAATATTCCAAATCAGTTGTCAAAAGTGTGTCGCCGGCGATAAATTTTGTTTTATTCTGGTTTTGTCATAATAAATGAGACTTTCAAACAGCTGTGTCTGCAAGAAAACATGGAAAAATTGGACTATTCAATTGTCGTAGCTAGCTTGGTAATTCTGGGGTTACACCAAGGGCAATTTTTATTAAATCACTGTAATTATTCTTTTTGTGCAGGAAGCACCTACCAGTCCCCAATTGTCTGCCTGTGTTTTCCAAGGTTGAAGTTTCCGATAAAACAACTTCTGCCCCAAATGCTTGGGCCAATTGCAGCCAAACTTGATCGGAAGAACCACTAGCCCAAGGTTCATAATGTGTACTCCAATTGGGGTGAAAGGTCATGTGGGCCGATTAATATATAAAGGGTCATTCTTTGAAAATCAATTCATTTGTTTTTCTGCCACAAATCAATGCTACGATCACCAAACTTGTGTCAGTATAAGCACTGACCCAAAGCCCCATATTAGGTTGTACTCCAATTGGGGTGAAAGGTCATGTGGGTTGATTAAAAGGGCATTCTTTAACAATCTTATCAATTCATTTTTTGGTCATCACCTGCACTAATGCAGGGAGGCACATACTAATCCAGACTTGGGTGGTAGGAAACACGTTGGTGGGGCAAGTTCATATGTGGTGCATTCCGATTGGGATGAGAGGTCATGTGGGCAAATTAAAGTGGCCTTCTTTGAAAAGTTATCAATCTGTTGTTCTGGAACAAATCAATGCTACGATCACCAATCTCAGTGAGACTAAGCATTGACCCAAGCCCATATGAGGTGTACTCACTGACCTCTACACATAGATAGCGGGTCTGAATCGCCGAGTGTCACAAAAGGAAGTTGCTTTTCTACTTTGGCAAGAGAATGGGATTTGACACACTGGAATGTATAACATCACACAGGTGAGTGAGAGAGCTATGTATTCCCCTTTTAACTTCTTTGCTATGCCCACGGATACAGTCAGACAAAATAAAAACACCATCTGAGCAAAGCTCAATTCATGATTTCCACCATGATTTTTATTGGCTTTTTCTCATGGTAAACACATTACAAAACATATCAAGTGCCCTTTGCAGCTGACAGATAATTTGAATAATTAATGATAACGATTAATTAATATCATGTCCACTAGATTCGATAATGGTGGAAAACAAAAAAAAAGTTACTTTTTTGTGTGTTGTTTGATTATATATGTTTTACCAGAATCAAATATGTAATCATGGAATAATATTTTTTTTAAGTATAAATAAAATATGTGCATCCGCTGTTGTTACTTACATGCGATAAACAGGGATTTGGGTTGAATGGTAAGAAAGTCATGAATACAAGTTACAAATTCAATAGGGTATGTTAATATTTCATTTAAAATTTGGAATACCATGAACAATAAGCTGCTTAACAGATGACGATGAATAGTTTCTAGTCACAAACTTGATTAACTGCTTGGGTAAGTAAAATTTCAATCAATAAAAAATTTACTGATTAACGTTAACACAATACCGATATAATTGTTTCGTAGAGGGGTCAGTTTTACGGTATGATCCTTATTTTGCAGATTATATTGCTCTTTGTATAACAAATGTTGGATTTCTTTAATTACAATGGCATTTGTCGTACATTGCATTTTTTCGCAAAGCCCATTTTAGAATGATCCAAAGCTGTCAAAAACTAGATAATATACAACTAGTCATTCAAACTTAAGATGACGAAACTGACCGAGATTATTTGGGCACTGTAGTAGAAGCGTGTATGCCAATCTTCTCAACAAATAGCGCACTTGATATACAAAGACAACTGATTTCAAATCAAGACTGACGACACTGGCAGTGGACATAATATTATTATCAATGAAAACATTAATGTTGGAATACATTGAACATGTATTGATTAAACATGTATTGATTACAAATTGAATGAATTACACTAGTGTTTCTATTTCTTAAATATCTACTTTGTCCTTTTAATATGGGCATTTCTAAAAAAAATCCACCTTTTAAAACTGCAAGATGGCATATGTATGTGTTGTTTACAGAGAAGCTACAGAATGAAGGCATGAAAAAATGATGCAATTTTATGCAAAAACAAATAAAAGCAACTAAAATTTCAGTTCTTAAATGGAAAGAGACTATAGTTTAATAAATTGCAACTAATTTTTTAAATTCTTTGACCAAGCTTTTCTAGAGATTACAATTTTAAATTGTTAAACTCGTTCTCAATATTTGTAAGAAACTAAAAGAAGTTTTGCTAGATACATTTTTATAAGCT
The DNA here is from genome assembly GCA_023653785.1 of Ophioderma brevispina. Classification (NCBI taxonomy): domain Eukaryota; kingdom Metazoa; phylum Echinodermata; class Ophiuroidea; order Amphilepidida; family Ophiodermatidae; genus Ophioderma; species Ophioderma brevispina. The sequence continues at coordinate 20,099 of JAMKCH010054208.1, read as the reverse complement.
AAACTTAACTCACAAATTGAAAAACTTGTCCAAGAATAGAAAAACTTGTTCAAAGAATTTTCTTTGGAAAAACTATATTCTTTCATCGTTTTAAATGATAAATCTTAATATAAGCATTGTGCATAAACTAAATAATCTGACATAAAAATTCTAAACTCTTATACATAATGATTTACAAGTAAATGGTGTGTTTTTACTATAGAGAACTATTATTCTGTAACATTGCAATTTTCTCCTTATTTTTAAGTCACAAGAGTACTTTGTTACAAACATTTGATTACAACAGCAATTGATTATATTTCACCTACACGCGACACCAAGAAAAACAAGGATTTTTTTTAGATTGTACACATAAAGCACCCTTTCTCTGATAATTGGAAACCCAGTACATTTTCTTCAAGCCCCTGTATCTCTTGACTGGAGTTACAAACTGCACAATATAAACTAAGCAAAAATAAAGAAAACAAGTCGTATCAATTTCGCATCAGCCAACAAACTTTTCTCAAAATGGTTCTTCATTAGCCAAAACATTCACGATATAACTATCTGATATGCAGTTCAAATTTATGAATACAATTGCCTCTGAATAACGCTCTCGTCAAATTTCTATATGAAAGGTATAAGGTCTATCGTATTTCTCGCTTGTGACCAGTGATAGGCATTTGTTAAATCCAATATGATATGCTTAAATGCAGAGTAACATTTTTTTTTATTTCAATAACATAACAAAGCTGAAATTGCTGCACGAGTCTTCAAAATGCCGACCACTGAGTAATTAGATGACCAACAAAATGTCTTAAGGATATTATGTTGCCATTTGGTTTGCAATCGTTTTGCAAGACTCACAAACCCTGCTGTTTGATTTAAGTAGAGCTGGCATTTGTAAAAAACGTTTCTTTTCATCACTGGCACGTTCACCATGCTCTGAAAACCGGCACGATTGACCGACTGGCGTTTGATGGAAATTCCGCTGCTTAATGGAAATCTCCACCGACATACATTGTATATTTTACAAGTCATAAACAGTTAGTATCAAAAGAGTATGTTTTTTATCTGCTGTATATTTGTATTTAAATTGCACGGCATCGCCTCTGCATATAACAATGCTATCACATTTTACTTTTTGCTATTTCAAAATGGTGGTTGTGTAGAGAGCAAAGCTTTTGTGTCACATCTAGGAAATTGTTAGTACCGAACTTCACATTTGTAAAACTTGGCATTTGATTTGAAATCGGTACCGTTAAAAAGTTTTAATGGGCCACCCTTGACAGTACGGAAAAGAAACCAAAAATAAAACAAAAATACATAAAACACTCTTATTATCATCATCATCATCATCATAATTGCATTTTGGTAATGCTATTAAAGTACAGATCTCACAACACAGTACTGCTAACAAATTTATTTTACATTTTTTTTAATCAAGAGGACACAAGATATTACTAAATTTGGGCTAAAACTGGGCAAAAATAAGCTTCCTTTGTTGCTTCAATCGGGAATAGGAATAAAACGGTGATGCTATAAATACCAACTTCCATCCATTAACTAGTCCTACATATATATACACATAACTAATCAGTATTTAACTACAGGCTTGTTACTAGGTTTTTATACATTTCATGCGTTAATTGATTGCTATGTATATTTAGCATAAATTGGCTTACAGCGTATATTTTACACTTTTCAAAATCCTTCCCACAAGAAAATCTCTCTTAACCACAAGTACTTTGTTACTCAATAAATTATATTTCAGAATTCTCTTTTTTATGCTATTTTGTTTTGTCTCTTTGCTAGAGAGGCATGTAAAAATGGCAAGCTGTTTTTGGTGAAAAAAGTACCGACCATGCCTATTATATTTTCTTCAAAAATGATGTTCACTTATTGTACATACAGAGCATTCATTCAATACAGATGTTATTTATTTAATATACAATTCACCCACATCAATATTTGTGTGGTTTTTAAAGTTTTCCCAATTTTCGAACCTATGAAACTGTTAAATTTTTTTATTAATCTTGTTAATTTATATTAATCTAGTTTCATATGATTAATCATGGTAATATTTTCCACAAATGACATTGACCTATAATTACACAAAGCTATATGCATACATGAATGTTTTTGATTATCGCTTAAAATCCGCATGTCAAGTAGATTGGAAGGTCACTTTTGCCCAGTTTTTGTAATATCTTTTTGTCGGAACTGCACCAGTTCATAGATTTACTATTTTACAATACACAGTAAAAGGCAAACACCTATTAATTAAATCAGTCTTTTGTGGAGGCGGCCTTACTTAAAGATCTTAAGGGAAAGGGGGACATTTCAAATACAAGTACCATGTAGTGATTTTTTTTTTCAATATCTACAGAATTCCACAAAAGAAAGAAACCCCTTCTTAAAGAATCCCTTTTTACAGGGATTTCAGTTTAAATTTCCGTTTGGAATGCACTAAGACAATGACACGACAAGTCACACAAAGCTACTATCACTACGTATATCTTTGGCTACACAAGTTGTTAAAAGAGTTCAAAATTTCTGTTAAAGAGAAGGGGATGTACGCCCTAGTGCTAGAACCTATCTATTTTTCGATCATGCAGGAAATTACCGGACATACCTGGCTTTTTTTTAAAAATAGCAACATCCTCCAACCATTTTTTAAAAACCTCCCCCCATTAAAATTGTCCAATCAAATAGTACTTAACAAGTAATATATAATATATAACATCAATATCAAAGTTTTTTTCAATGATAACAGAGCTAGCAGCTTGGGAAAAAAAAAGACCTAAAAAGTTTATGATAAATCTGCATTACCTATACACGCGACATTTTATCGTGACGCGATAGTTTACTTTTTACGTGAAAAGATGCTTTTGCTTTTCCCTTTTCTTTCTTTGCGTGCGATGATGATGATTCCAGCGGTAGAGTTGCTGCTTTTGATTTGTCCCCGCCTTCACCGCTTGCGTGTCCACCAATGCCGGCGCGGATGCAGTCAATCCAATATTTGCATTCTTCGTCATCTTTGCCTTGGAAGAGCCACTCCCCACCATCTGGCAATCTGTGTGGTTAAGATAAGACAGATTACGGATAAAAATTGCATCTTAAAGGAGGAGGATCCAATTTAAGTATATAAAGTTGTCATCTTGATAGAATAGCCTTCACCCCAAAACTCCATCTGTAAAGTTTCGCACCGATATTTTAACCCGTTTTAATGAGAGTGCTAAAACGTGATTAGTATCTTTCTTCAGATACCAAAGTCTTGACCACTTCTGGTAAAATCTGGGGACAAGGCTATTAGTGATTGAACCATGGCCCTTTAATGATAGATAAGATTTTGGCAAAAGGTAACTTTTCCCATGAAAAAATACATCGGTCCTCGGACCGCTTGTGTCGCCTGCCGTCGCGGTTAGTGAATGATAGGCCTACTGTGACCTTTGACCTTGATATGTGACCTTGGACCTTATAAACAAATCAGGGTTTGCATGTAAACTCCATAAAACAAGTTTGGTTCCAATTGAACTTCAACTTTTCAAATGAGGTCAATTTTACATTTTCAGCCTATTTTGGTAGACGTTTCATATAATATAGAAGTCCCATTGATGCAAATGAGGTATTACAATTGATTCCGTCATGCGCTGTATGATGTTGTGCAGTAGTGCATGACGGAATGAATGGCAATACCTCATTTGCATCAATGGGAATTCTATATGAAACGTCTACCCCTATTTTACAACTTGACCTCACATGACCTTTGACCTTGGCATGTGACCTTTGGACCTTGGCATGTGACCTTTGACCTTGGCATGTGACCTTTGACCTTGGCATGTGACCTTTGACCTTGGCATGTGACCTTTGACCTTGGCATGTGACCTTTGACCTCAACAAATGGGGGATGCCATGTTGCACCTGTGACCCAAGTTTCGTTTAAATCCATCAAAGTATGAGGATATTACAGGCAAATTTTAACCCTTTTTCACAACAACAGATAACAATAGACAACAACAACAGACAACAACAGTGGACAGAGTGATCCCTATGCGTCTTCCTGCCTTAGGGCAGGCAACACAAAAAAGGGAGTGCTTATTTGTCAAAACTGGTGATTTCATCAAAGTACACATCTCTGAATACTCTTATGACATGACCCACTGTTAAACCAGCGTTCCATGAAGGAACCACATACTCCGCTAATGGACAGACTGTGCAATGAACAATTGAATTTCTTACCAACCTGTGCATATACAATTTAGCAGAGGGAGTAACATCTTAATGTACTTACTTAAGTCTGAACACATGCCTCTTCTTGGTATAATCCCCTGCCATTTCAACCTCGGAATTGCTGAAGTCAAGTGGCTGTTCTCCATGGAAGGTGGTCTCCTGGAGTTTGGATTTCTTGTCCTTGAAGAATGACAGTGATTTACCGCTTTGCACTACGTATACGTGGTTCCAAGATCTGCAAAAGAAACAGTTGAGAGATTTGTGAGGCAACATTCATTTATTAATAATTCTTATAACGCGCAACAACTCCGCCGCTGCTACAGCACAACAAGTAAATCCAGAATGAAAAGGAAGGCTTTATGGAAAGAAATCAGATTTTAGATGCAGGAGGAAGCCGAAGTTCTTGGAGAAAACTCTGCAAGGACAGGTATGGATCGGCAACCAAATTCATGTATGACACATGCTCCGCAGGGAATCAAACCCGGACCGCATTGGTGAAAGGCGAGTGGATGAGCCACTACACCAGCCTGCACTCCCAAACAGAGCAGCCCTTCCATCTTTTGAACTTCGGATGGTCTGTACTTTCTGTGTCATTCCTGGTTGGAAAGTGAAATTTATCCTCATTTTAAGGGCTGATCACTCCACCCCCATCCACATCCACACCTACCCACCCAGTCAAATCTACCCCACTTACCTATTTGATGCTTTCTTATTGATTGACTCCCATTGGTGCTTCCTCTGTAAGAACCCTTCCGCCTCAAATCTGCTCTCTGACAATCCCTCTGCAGAAGCTGACGCTGCAGCAGCATCGCCACCATCATCAATGGCTGCTCTTGGAGCGTCGTCTGCTGACTTGCGTCTCTCTGGGGCATCGGTGACATCTTCTTTTGACTCCTCCTTTGTCGGTGGTGGCGCCGACTCTAATTGCACCTGTTGTTCTACTTGTTCTACCATCTCTTCGGCTTCTTGCCTGGTATCGAAAAAATATGGTGAAAATATGTGATTCGAGGCACAGCTGTTTGACCCCATGCAAATTGTCTTTTATTTTTAGAGCAATTTTAAGTAATGGCGACACAATTTTGACAACTGATATAAGTAGTGATATGCAAGACCTATTACCTCCGCAAAAAATCAGAAAAATCCATTGAGGGAGGGAATCTTGCCATATAGGCCTACAAAGATAATAATTTGTGTGTTATAGCGCCCCCTATATGCCTATTTCCCATAGAAAGGCGTGTAAACTAGATTTTTATGAAAAATCATATTTGCCCGCAATGAAATGTCAACAAATTTACACAGTGGCATCAATACTCCAACTTAGTCGTCAAAAGTGTATCGCCGTTGATAATTTTTGTTTTCTTGTTTTGTCATAATAAATGAGACTTTCAAACAGCTGTGCATTATAAAAGACAAACCTTCAAAAACACTTGATTTTAAAGGGGCCGGCCTAAATTGTTGAATGTTTTCAAAAATCATCGGAAAATAAGTTCATTTTTCTACTTTTTACAGACTGAAATGCCATACATGTCATTTTTGATGTAACAGTAGCACTTGAGATGAAAATATGGCAAATTGTAATTCTCAGCAAACTGTTTGCTTTAACAAAACCACATTAAGAGAAATAGATTAATGGGAAACATAATATAACAAACACAAATTTAACTGCTAATGTAAACTACTTGATTGTGAAAAATATGGCTTGTTTTCTAATCCCCTGGTTGAAAGGGGAATTAGCATAAGCTGATCCTATCAGAAAAACAAACTCTAATCAAGCCAGAACCACGCTTATAGCACTCCAAACCAAGCTCAAACTGAAAACAAAGCAAGTAAAAACCAAGGAAAATAAGCATTGTATGAGCTAAGCACTTCAATGAAGAGGTTGTATTGTTGCTCAAGAACCTGGTTATGGTTGCTTGTGATGTTTGGAGCTGAGTTTATTTTGAGTGGATAATATTGTCATCTGAAGTTGCTTCCTCTTTCATACTTTGAGGATTAAAATCCAAGATTTGTTTCCAAATCAAAGATTTTGTATTATAGTGGATTTTTTATGTGTTGATCCAGTCATTAAAAGATTTCAACGATTCTATTCATGTTGAGAGGTGCACATATATCAGGAAAATACATACCACTTTAGTTGGTGAGATTGAGGCCAACATTCAACATGGTCACCTGAAAGAATCAATTGCCATTCATAAAATTTAATCCTTTCATTGATGTGACCAGTAACCGATGATGAATACGAAACATTACAATTGTGTGTACGGCATGGATGCGTATAAATAGGAGAGTGTGACTTACTGATCGTCACACCCACTTCACGAAAGTGAAGTCAGTTAGATGAATTAAACGGAAGTTGTGGCCCCCCATAAACCCCAGATATGTCATACAGGCAAAACCATTAGTGAACCATTTAATTTAGCAAATTCTTGAACCATCTACACTAGGACAGGACAAACCTGATGTTATAAAACATTGCATTTAGATTTAACTCAAGGGGGGGGGGGGGGGTTCATGCAGCAAGGCAAAACCAAGTTTAAATCCGGTTTGTCCCCGCTAACGGGGGGGCCGGATTCACATCACATTCACAGCAAACCAATGCTGTGGTGCGGATTATTGGAGCAAAAGATAATTGCCCAGATGCCCTTCCTGACGTCAATGGTGGAGTCCCCATTCGATCACAGGAGACGACACCCGTGTAGGTAGATCTTTTTCGTTCTACAAGGGTAACCGTACCCTCCTCACGGGATTCGTTAGGAAACCGATGGGGGGGACGGATTAGCCAAACGACAACACGGCCTGGGGACAGGTGTACTGGTACCAGGATACCAGTAGCAGGCCCTCAAGGATACCGACCTGACATGACCTTAAATTAACTTTAAATCAGTTATACCAATTTTGGAGGCTTTTATCTGCATTAAGGAACATTTACACTTAATGCATCTATGCGAGGACTATCTTCGCTTTTAAATTGTGGTAATCAAGCAGCCTCTCCAAGTGAACCATACCCTCGACAATATGCTGACCTGACAGGAATAAAAATCCCGATATAGTGTTTTTGCTTACCTGATGGCCGCCTCCTCCTGCCTCTTCCTCTTTCGTCATTCTCCTTTCAAACTGCTCGTTCATATGCATGAACTCATCGACGACACGATGCTTCAGTGAGGGCGACTACTTCATAGGTGGCGTTGAGATATCTGATGCTCTCTTTGCTCATCTGCCATTCTTAGTTCTTTCAGTTCAAACTGTGAGGAAGAAATAGAACCCCTAATAAGTAGACACCGAGAACGATTTTTCTCCACTTCATTCGTTTACTGGCATTTTGGAGGAGCCATTGGGGTGGGTCATTATTAGGCTAGTGGGATGGAGGATTGTGGGGGGTATAAAAAAACTTTGGTCAAGGCAAAAGCGGGGAAGATACCATTTTCAACAAGCGCAAGCGAGGGAGAGGAGGGGGGACCTGGGAAATAAAAACTTTTCATTAAAACCAACGAGGACCAGAGCAATGCGGTGCAACGAAATCGTGGTACCGGTCGGAAAATTCTCGTTGCATCTCGGGCGTCAACAACTATTTTTTGTCGCGTAAATGACTCTCATTGCACCTCATTGCATTCGGGCCGTCTTACCGGAAATTGACGCGGATGGTTCCTCGTTGCAGCTGGGCCGTCTTACGCGAAAATGAAGCGCTGTTCCTCGTTGCATCTGGGCCGTATTCCCGGCATATGAGCGATGTTCCTCGTTGCCACCTTGGGACTCATTCACGGAAAATGATCGATGCTTTCACGCATTTCGGGACGGTTTGCCCGCAGAAGGGCGCATAGGCTTTTCTCAGGCGGGTGACACTGTACCAACTGGCCCATAGGACAATTCGCTATCGATGGTGATAGCGCCACCATTTCGTCAAGGTACTTTTAATTATGCATGACGTAAACCGGAGCTGACGTAGCGTAAAACATAGACGCACGCACGATGGCGACTATAGCTACAGATTTCATGAGATCCGTGTGCGTACGAAGCCCATTATTTATTTATTTATTATTATTTAGGATCCCCTGTTCTCATTGCTTCGACGCGAGGTTCCCCTCGTTGCATCTGGGAAGTCTTTCCAGAAAATGGTGTGATGTTCCTCGTTGCATCTGCGGCCGTCGTCCGGGAAAATGACGCATGTTCCTCGTTGCATATGGCGCCGTCTTCGGGAAAATTACGCGATGATCTTCGGTTGCATCTGTGCCGTTAACGACTTTACGCTAATTATCCTGTGCGGGAAAAACCGGAGAGCAAGTGAAACGCAAAAAAGTTGTTTCTGCGTTGCATCTGGCGTAAAAATAAAAAATAGATTGCACCTCGTTGCATTTGGGCCGTTGGTCGGCCAAAAAACGACCCGGTCGCGTTAGGGTTAATGGAGCAAATTTCATAAAAATAAGGGAAATGTGCAAATTATGAACAGCAGCGAAGGGGAACACAATTTTTTTTTTTGCCTCACCCCCCCCACCTGACAAATTCTACAGTTTTAAGTTGAACCACCAGCTTATTTTAAGTTTTTTTTTTTTAAGTTTAAAAAATCATCCATCATGTCCATTATGTATGTCAAATGGAAATCTTTAGGTGACGGTCTTACCCATATGAAATATCAAGAACTTTGGTGCATGAGTGCTGCTATTTTTTCACACCGGGGCATCAATTGGGGAAAGAAACAAGTTGTCACTTGAGTCAACACTGCTTAAAATTTCAAGCAAGAATTATTCAAAAAACACATTAGTTTATGAAATCATATAAACTAAAGCCCTGCCTGATTTCTTTCCAATGTTGACGAAATATATGCATTTCCCTTCTTGGAAGTGGAATGCCCCAAAAATACCATTTTAGCACCCACTAAAAGAGAAAATGGACTCTACCAGTGACCCCAGGTCACCACCCTGTCGACAGAACCTTCCCCAATTCCGTTTGGCTCGTATTAGCCCACACGGACGCACGCCATCTCATATCATGCGTGGGCGGTGCTGGATGGAAGAGGAAGGTCAACATGGAAAAGGAAATAGGCTAGTATATGATTTATAAAACATAATGTGTTTTGAATAAATCATTATACTGAACTGATTTCCTTTACACCCAATGTTGACTGAAAATATGCATTAACCATAACGTTGAAGGATAATTTCACTCAACACCGACGGGTTCACTCAGTCGGAGGTGGAGAGAGGTGGAGCATGATATTCAGAGAGAGCGATAGGATGCAGTCAAAGGTGAATCAAAAACGCCAGAGCACAAAAAACACAGGAATCTAGATTCCAAAAAGCAGGAAGCCAATAACCACTAGACAGTGGAGTAAACCAAGGGTGAGTAACAGGACCTTAGACTTATAATGTGTTTTAAATGACCCTAGCCAACGTTTTTTGGCGGAGGAGAGAGAGCCAGAGCCGAGAATCCAGCCAGAAAGAAAAAAAAAAACCAAGCTAAGGAATAGCGAAAAGGAAGAAAGAAACTCTGAAGGAGACGGAAGTGCGACGTAGGCCGTGACAAAGGGCCAGAAAGCACCCCGCGGCAAGGCGGGATACCAAGGCTCACAGCCTTTGCAAACAACTGAGGATACGGGAGGGAACCAGAGAAGCGGAAGGCGGACCCGCGTAAAAGACGCGGGGAAAAGAGGCTAACCCCAAAAACCAGGAGCGGGCCCCTAGAGAGAGGGTCCGATCAGAAACACACCAAAATGAACCAATGGGGAGAGACCCGGGGGAGATAAAGGTTGAGAGACTAAAGGAAGGCTAAAGGCCCAGCCCCGACGAAAGGCTGGGAGAAAGACACCATGACCCGGGAGAGAAGCTAACAAGGAGAAGGAAAATCGGAGCAATTCAGCCGGGAAGTGGAACCGAAAAGGAGAAATATAAAAGGCGAGGATTAGGAGCGACGGCCGCCACCATGGGGGCTTCGCCCAAAAAATTCGCCGATAAAACTCAGACCAGAGGGAGCTAGCTTTCGGGTCAGGATATCGGGACGCCTTGCCGGAGCAATGGAACGACCAAAGTAACGAAGGCCGAACCAAAAAACCTCGGGGACTGTGGTAGACTGAGCTAGCGGACCGAAAAAATCCAGCCAACGACGTCGAGAAGCTAACAAAAGCTCAAAATAGCGAAAAGGTCCCAACTCAGGCTGTCACAGCCAGGAGAGGGAGGGCCGATTCAGGCCCCGACTCGGAAGTAGACAGAACCACTGAGGAAAGAATGAGGCAGACTTCCGCAATACCGGGAGCACGGCCGCACCAGGAAACGGGCAAAACCGAAAAGAGCAGTCAAAGATAGATTAATGATAAACTAGCCCCCCCCCAGATCGGGGCAGAATCAATCCCGGCCGAAAAAGGTAGACACAGTGGGCGAACCACCGAGAAGGCTGCCAGAGGGGAAAAACAAGAGGTAGCTCTGCAGAAGAAGAAACACGAGTCGGCCCCGAGAAGGCGACCTCGAGCCGAGGCTCGCTAACTGCTCGGGAAGCCCGAAGCAGAAGCCTAACCAGTGGCGACTGCAAGAAGAGAACAGGTGCACAGTCGAGAACAGAATGACCCTAGCAGGATGGACTTCTGCCCGAACGGACAATCGGTATCGAGTAGGCAAACAAGTAGCCACGTAGCCGAACTCCGGCTCTGGGCAGAGGGATGCCCCCAAGAAAATGACCGAGGGGCAGCACAAGTGGCATCGACACGATATCTCGAGCGAGGAGAAAGTAAAGAGAGCCACCAGAGAGGTGCCACCCGATACGGGGCCGGCGAGCCATTACCGACTCGAAGGATCACCGCGGAAGCCTCGGAGGAAGAGGGAGTAACCAACGACAACCAATATCGAGACGTACAGGACATGGAAAAAGACTAACAACGGGGGTTTACGCCCCCGAGGCATTCCCAAAGGAGATCGGAGAAGCTCCCAACCGACTTTAAGTCCAGGTCAATAACTTTGACCGACTAGAAGAGAGAGGAATTAAAGATCACCAGTGGAAGTGGCACAGACCATCATGTCAGGGCTCCTTAAAGACAGGAGCAGAGAGCAACACGAACGTTGCCCCCAGGACCCGAGGGGTATAAGGGGAAAAAAAAAGCCACAAAATCCAGTCGCAAGGCACGGCGGGAAAACAAGACCATGCCAACTGCCAGGAACAACTGTGAAAGCCGCCAGTGGAGGCGAGTTCGGAGCACCCACTCAGCAAGGGAAAACCCCATCGCAGGGATTCCCAGATAGGCAGCACAGTTGAGACAGAAGGCGGAGGCAAAGAAAACCCGCAAGGGAAGAGATCGAAACAACGGGAGCCTGAAAACCGATGGGGGGAGACCCCCCCAAGACAGATCCCGACGAATTCGGGAAGCACACCCTGGCATGAAGCCCAGGAACCGCACTAGGCCCGGACGAGCCCCCAACGGTAGGCCCGGACGGGGCCCAACGGTAGGCCCGGACGAGGACCAACGCTAAGCCCGTACGGCGAGCCCCAACGGGGGCACAGCCAAGCCGACCAAAGCCCCGCGTCCAAGTCACCAGAGAAGACAAGGCAGACAGGCTAGCCAGCGGGCGCCTAGAATGTGCAAGAACTGTCAAAGGAAGCCCCTATCTCTCGAACAAGGGGAGAAGTGGCCCACGGCAGACCCCGCCCAATCTGGGCAGTGTCCAGGCAAAAAGTCGAAAAAGACCTCAAGGGCTAGCACACCAGAGGGCGGAGAAGAAGAAGAAGAAAGGCCTGGAGCACGGTAAGGTTAACAACAGAGCCAAACCACCAGCGCCCAGGACAAACCCGAGCCCAGAAGGGGCGAGCGCATCCACATGGGTGGGGGAGCCGAGCCCAATGAGGGAACCCCGAGCACCAGCATCAGTGAATGACCCAAAGCCCGAGACGGGCCAGAGCAGGCTAGGCCCTGGGCCACACGCCGGCAAGGAGACAGAGGTCTCGCACCGCACGAAAGTGAGGCGGAGGGCAAGGGCAAAAAGCCAAGACGCGATGTTCAGGTCCCCGTACGGGGGGTAAAGCCAAGGGGAAAGGCATAAAGCCCTACCCCAGGCCTAGGCGGGCCCAGTGAAGCCCCGGGGGGGGCCCACGTCAGACCAGCACAGGCCCTCCAAAAGCCCCGGAGGGGGCCAAGGTAACACACAAGCAGCAGGGCTCAGCCCAGGCCAGGTTAGGCACGGCTAGGCCCGACAGGGTCCAGCCAAGCTGGAATGGAAAGCACCAGGGCAAGCTACACCGAATGGAGATGAAGGGTCTAGTAGAGTAGCGAAGGCCTAGGCGACGAAAGCCACAGGCGGAGGTCAAAGGATTCACCAAGGCTAAAGGCCACGACGTCCCAAGGAAGTCGGGGGGGCTAAAGAACCCAAAGACCGTTATCACGCCAATGGATACAAGGTCTTGACCCCAGGGGAACAGAGACTAACGCAGACGCAACGGTCACTAGGCCCGGTCGGGTAAAAGCGAAGCGCTTCGCTAGGCGCAGTGGCTCCCAAGGGAGGGAAAGAAGCGAAAAAGAAAGCTGCTCATAGCCCAAGTCCAAGTCCCCAAGGGAGACAAGGACCTAGGATATGGTAGCAGTAAGCATAACAGCCAGAGCCTAAGAGCCAGAGACCCGCCAAGGCCTAGATGGCCCAACGCCTAACCGGCAGAGACCCGAGGCCTCAAGTCCCTGATGGGGCGCACAGAACGGGCCCGGATTAGCACCTCGAAGGAGCTAGGCTACCGCCGGGCAGCAACTGGACAGCCGCCAACCAGCGGGGCAGCGACGAAGCGCCGGCGACCCAGAGATGAATAGCCAAGGGGAGGGTAGAAGGCAGGCCCAAGGCTAACCAAGCTCCGAAGGGAGCCCGAGCAGCAAAAACACCCACCGCGGAGCCGGGGTCAGTGTGACACAAAGGCTAAGGTCTGTGCCCAGATGAAGCTGTAGGCTTATAGCGCACAGCAGGATACGCACCAAGCCCAGGCCGAGGCGGGCAGAGGCGCCACCGGGCAGGCAGGGTTAGGATCTAAACATAACATAACATAACTCAGACTTATATTTTGAAAAGGCGCATTTTCACCTAGATGAAAAAGCGCCTTTATGATTTAATACGACTGAAGAGGTGAGTTTGAGCATGACTTAAACTTTTCAACAGTATGGCACTACGGATGGTGATAGGAATTTGGTTACATAGCTTGGTGCAGCCACTGTAAAAGCCCTGTCGCCAGCACATTTATGTGTCTAGGAACAACGAGAGTGAGAACGAGTGGTGGCAGACGAGTGGGTAACAGACCCAGGACGTGACTACTGACCATCCAGAAATTCACTGATTGTTACTGGGGCAAAAGCCCATCCAGTGCCTTATAAACATATAAAAGGGAGTCTTGAATTTAATCGATAAGATATACTAGCACAGTGAAGCTCCTTCAAAAGAGGGGATGTGTGAGTAAATCTAGGATAACGGAATATGAGACGAGCACACTTGCTTTGAAGCTTTTGAGGTATGTTGAGGTTCTTCTGAGTACTACCAGTGAGAACAAGAGTAAAGTAGTCTAAGCGAGGACAAAATTAATGATCCCTAACAACATTAGCACATGTATCAAAATCTAGGAATATACGTATTTAAAAGGTTTCTAATTTGCCAGTTAACAACTTTAGCAAGGCTGGACACATGTTTAGACATGACATGGTGGGTTATCAAAAAATAACGCCCCAAATGCGAACATTATAAGATGGACAGATAGCAACAGCAATCCAGTGGAAGCTATACATAATGAACGTAGTTTTGTGGTGACTGATGAAGCTATGAAAAATTCTGTTTTGGTTTTGTCAGGATTTAAATTTCAGTTTATTCTCAGTCATCCACTGGTTAACATAAGCGACGCAACGTGAGAGTGTTGGAACAGTGCACACCACAGTGTCTCCTTGGAATACGGGATCGACATCCAGATACACCTGGATGTCATCAGATAAATGTGGTATTTCAACAGTGGTGACGGAGAGGATACGCCAATAGTTGTGTATAAAAATACAAAAAAAAGGGCCCCCCAATTACAGACCCTGGGTAGACCATAGTCTAGGTGTATTATTGTCAGAGTTTACCGCAGACAGAAATACGGCAGGATCTATCCTTAAGGTAAGAGGAAAACCAGTCATCGCACAGATCCTCGAGGCCGAACTCATCGGTTATTCGGTAAACAGATATCAGTGTCCACAGTGTCAAACGCTGTGGAGAGATCTACATAATCAGGAAAAGGCCTCTCGCTTTCAATGCATGTTGGAAATCACTATGACATAGGCTAGTCTGCAGGCTCAGGACTGTGCAGTGCTTTATAGGACAGACTGCAAGGTCTGAAAAGTTCCTGATTGGTAAACATGATCAAGTATATGTGACGTGAACATTCTCATCAATTTAGAAATGAGAGGCACGTTAGCAACAGGTCCTATATTGCTCAAAACATATTCTTATCAGCGAAGGTTTTTTGTTTTCAACACAGGTGTAATTACTGCTTGACGAAGTTTGCCTGGAAAAGAACTCAGATAAAGAATATTTACTATGCGGGTGACATGGTAATAGATCAGAAATTATGTTTTTAAATACCCATGTTGGCAGAATGATCAATCTAAAGAACATGGCAGCTGTTAGGACACTAGGATCACCCTAAGCCCACACCCATCCAGAAAGAGATGGGGGACCCTGCTTGCAGAAGCTAGAGCAACGCAGTAACCCGGGACTACACAAAGCTGAGAGGGCTCACAACCCAAGGCAAAGGCAAGGCAGCATGCCAGCAAGATAAGGGGTGAAGCCACCTAGGCTAGGCCGACCCGCCTCGCGGGGGGCCCTGCAAAAGAGCAGACTTGGATAGACCGAGAGAACCGCGAGACTCGGCATCCCGAAGGGAGGCGAGAGCCAAAAGCGGCGCGACATCCCCGCAAGGGAGAAAGGTCGCGGCGCCGAGAGTTTGAAAGTCAACACCAGCGAAGGCGGACAAGCAACAACCGAGCGACAGCCCCCGTAAGAGGGACCCGTCGCAATGGTTAAGGCCTGAAATCAACGCCAACGACGGCGGAATCATAAAACCAGCCACCATGCAGCGCACCACTGCGGGGAGGAGGCGGCATAAGAGGCTGGCTGGTAACCAATCAACCCAAGCCAGTCACCTCCGAGAGGTGAGACGCTTATAAAAGGGAGGAGTTACTCCACGCACGTAACAGGCGGGGAGGGGAGAAACAGCCCTACTAAAAGTCCCGGAGCCACGAGCTATACAAACCGCGAAAGGAGAGAGCAAGAGAGCTTTGTGATTATAGCGACATGAGGATACGCAAGGGACGCCAGCGCGCCCTGAGAGGGCAGCTGCAGCCTTGCACTGAAGCCCCCCGTGGAGCAAAGCCCCGGAGGCTTGCCCCCCGGGGCGGACGAAATGGAAACACCCACGGGTGTGCCGTAACGGCCCGAACCGTAGCCGGGAAAACTAGCGCGGACGCCGCACCGTAAGAGTACCAGCAAACGGTAAACCCGCATAAGCGGGGACCACCTGGCGAAGCGACCGCGGCGCCCACCAGACCTGGGAAGGAAGCATGCCGCCCGAGCCAGCTTAAAACCGCGGGCTAGCAGGCTCCGCACACCTGTGGAGGTGGGTATGCCGAAGCGGCTGGACCGCAGCGGGAACTCGCGCCGGACGATCCGCACCAGTAACCGAACACGGTACCCCGCGAAGAGGGGGACAAACCTGGCGAAGCGCCGCGCCCCACCAAGCCCGTGAAGGCCTGGTAAGCATGCAGCACGAGCCAGATTGACACAGCGTGGCTAGCAGGCTAGACCATGCGGGGAGCAAAGAGCGTAACCGGACACCCGCGGCGCCCCGTTACGGGTGGCGCCGAGGGAACCAACTCAGGGCTGAAACGAATCAAGCCCGAAGGGCCCGTACCAGGGCAGCGCGGTTGCAGAGTCCGAGGCCCCCTAAACCCACGAGCGCGGGTGTCGGTACTGGCGGTGGATCGGCCCGAGAAAACACGGGCGTCACCATAGCCAACACACTGCCACAGGACGGACTGCAGCCGCCCAATCCCTCAGGGAAAGGGCAGAGCAAACCACGCTAGCCTGCACCGCACAAGCAACGAGAACTCAGGAGAGCCAGCGCCGGCCGAGTGCTAGCCAGGCAAGCCACTGGGGAGCCGACCGAAGCAACACTATGAGAAACCGAAAGCTGCCATACCGGGGGAGTCCGCAGCCGCAAATCCCATGGGAAAAAGCAGCAGAGCAAGGACCGCGCTAGCCTGCACCGGTAAAGCCCTAGGGCTAGACCCAGGGAACGGAAAGCGGACGGTAGCGAGGTGACGGGCGGAAATCCCGAGAGAGAAACGCCATACTAAAACGCCTATATGAAGGAGCCGAAGCTAAAAATCTTTAACATCTCCCAAAGCAGCAAGGGCGCCTTGAAGAAGAACCTCGGACGGAGTGAAGCCGAAACCACCACCCCCCCTTTTTTCCTTAGCGAAAACATAGACAGGGAAACTTTGTTCAATGGCGAACCATGAAAACAGAAAGGCCACTGCAAAAGAACGAGCACACAACGGACGCAGCGAAAGCGGAGGAGGGACCAGCGGAAGCGAGGACCCGGAAGAACGAAGGAGAAAGAGGGTAGCGGGGAGGCGGGGGTTTGTGATGATTGCACGGAGCCAGATGGGCGCGCGTGGCGGAACGCAACAACGAAGAAGAAAACAAAGGCGTTGCGCGGGAAGACCGGCCCGCCAACGCGGAGACAAAGGATACCGTCGCCGTGGGGGTAAAAGAGTCACACACCGGTGTAAAGGATTTTCCCAAAGTAAGTTTTCACATATTTTATACAAATACAAGAGCATAAAAATTTAAAATAATAGACACATACACCCAAAAAAAGAACTGTTTTATTGATAGTATGGCATCTATAAGAAACAGAAACAGGCTAACAGAAGAAACAAGGCATCCAAAGCACGAGACACGTGCGGCAATGGTGCCTGGTTTACATTTTTTCCCGCTATACTATACAAATCACATGCACCGCAACTGCGGCAAAAAAGATACATAATAAAAGCTATTTGAACAGGCGTGAAAAATATCCGTATATTCCGACCAGATGCTAGAGCGCTTTTATCCAATATATAATCCAATAATATATCAAGATAGTTATGGTAAGTAGTACGGGTATTCCGTTTGAGACGACTATCAGTCCAGTATCAATATCTCAGATAAATTTGACTGCCAACAGAGCTGCGATGCGTCCGTCTTGTACGACAGCCAAAACGGAATTGAGGAAGAGTTATGGTCGACAGGGTATGACCTGGGGTCACTGGTCGAGTCCATTTTCTCTTTTAGGGGTGCTAAAATGGTATTTTGGGGCATTCCACTTCTCAGAAGGGAAATGCATATATTTCAGTCAACATTGGTGTAAAGGAAATCAGTTCAGTGTAATGATTTAACTTCCTTATAGGAATTAACCCCCCCCCCCCATGTATGAGCCTGCTTCCCTCTCATCAATGCCAATGTGGGAATTCCCTTACCCATAATTCTTTGCACTTACCGTTGTCAATTTCTCTAGGGCTGTAAACCTGTCGGCTTGTGAGTTGAGGGCCTTCTCAAAGGCCTCGTGTTGTTTGATCAGTTTCTCAACCTCATCAAGTGAGTTCTGAAATAAAGTACAGACGAAAAAACAAAGTTTGTTAGAACAAAGATTGGTCGGTCAAATGTTTGGTGAAAAAATAATAACAAATGGTCTGTTACATTCAAACTGCAGATTCTGAGAAAAATAAAATAGCCATACATGGGGCAAACGGTATGACAGATTTACAAGTAGGACAATCAGTTATTAAATGTTTATTTTGTCCTGATTATTTCTGTCAAAATTAGAAAGGATTAATACTGCATTCCATGTGAATCTAAGAACTGGATACAGCTGGTCACCGTCACTATGACTGTTTTCATTTCTCTTTTCCCTGTTTATCAAAGACCTGACTTCAATTACTGTCACTTCCCAGGTGGCATAGTTATATGACATTTCAGACTAGGCCAAACATTGCCACTGGTTAGCTACTCTGGTGGGATACTGAGTTTGAAAGCTTGGGTTGTCAGCATTTGTGAAATTGTTTACTTTTTTCTATTTTTCATTTAGAGATGTGAAATTACTTTACAAGGTAAAGTTATCCTTGCTGAATTCTGCATATAAGAATGTTATGTAAAAAAAAAATAACTTGGACAGTGCGGACTTCTAACACTGATATGTGACATCTCCAGAAATGATTTCACTCCCTTCACAATCTCGGAAAATCATTTCACCCCTCACTGGTTTGCAATAAATAAGTAAATTTTTCCATTTCTCCCTGCCGTTAACAGAGCCTACAGTGCACCACCAAACCCAAAAGGTACACACTTTATAGAGTGCTGATCACAGTGCTCAAATCATTCTGTAAACCATTAAGTAACAAACAGGGATTCCATGTTTGAGATCAGTGACATTTCTTTCAAACTTTTTTGCACTCTCTGCAGACAGCCGAGTGCCTCAAAAGCTACAGTCGTCTGTCCATTGATCAATGCAACTGCCAATACATCAAACTTTTTTTCGCTGAAAAGTTAACTGAAGTCTCTAGTGGCACTAAAAAGAACAACCCGAGGCTTGTCGACTTAAATGCACTCGGACTTAACAGGGAGGAAAACTACTGTCAACGACTTCCGATAGTAAAGTAGTAAGTAAATCCAAAGTTTTAAATCCTGTTTTGTCCACGTAAGCGGGAGTGGCCGGATTCACCTCACACTGGTAGCAACCGCCCTTACTCCTTCCTTCCACTTCACCCGATTCAATGCATCCTCCATCCTCAACCCAACCCTCCTACTCTCCTCCTCCGTTAAGTGCCTTTAAAATACTTACGCCATAGTCTTCGCTCCGTAAGTAAGGCTCCTGGCTCATCAACCAAGCTTCTGCAGCATGAGCATCACGGGCAAATTGATACACCTCCAAAACTGTACAGGAAAGAGTTACAAGTAGCAACGGTTAATACATTATCTGATAAAATTGATATAACCATAGGGTTGGACATATTCTCAAGAGCGTCTAACTTCAAAAAACCCTAAACCAGGGTTAGTCCTACATGAATGGACCTTTATTTTCTCTCAAGATATTACATCATACTTTCATGAGTATATTACTAAGTGAGAAAATTCCCCATGGAAGAGTCAGAATGGTCCATCCATGAGGAATTTCCTTTACTTGGACCATCACACTTTAAGAGCATGTTGAAAGAAAAAAGGTCCATTCATGTCGGACTAACCTTACACTCTGTTTGAGAATACCAGTCAGATTGCACTATGAGTTACAATATACTCATCCACCAAGGACACAGTTCAGTGGGTTGTACTTGTACATACATTGACATGAACTTACCTTGTGTGATCTGGGTATCATATATCATACCCAAAAATCAAGGGGTGTATTTTCTAAATACATTCGTGAATGAAAGCTACTGAACTGTGACAAGGGAATTGAGATTTTACTAGCTCATAGTGTTGTGCCCTGCTGGTGACAATAGTCGCCCTTTCAAGTTAGGTTTTTCAAAAATGTCAAAATAAGGCATTTTTATGACCATATTTGGACACAAAACTGCATCCACACAAGCCTAGTCTTAGGTCAGTGGTTTTTGAGATGGCTTCCCAAATCTCAAAAACCACTGACTTATGTGTTATAACTAATACAGAAACTACCAGGGTCGAAAAGTTTGGGGCTATCAACTAGATATTTGTAATTTCTTTCTGTGAACAAAGAGATATGCCTTTGGGACACTATCATCAGATTCAACTAAATTTTTGGAACTGGGCTTTCTCAATGATAAACATTGAAACCTAAACATAAAATAGTGGTGCTAAACTACTAAATACACTTCAAGTGAGCAGGGACTGACTTTA
>JAMKCH010054207.1:0-25044 GCA_023653785.1 Ophioderma brevispina | reverse complement strand
TATGAATACTTTTTATTAAATCGACCGACTTTATTAATTGAATATTATTAATGGGGGCAGTCAACTTCCAATTTTTGAGGAAAATAGTTGAAACGGAAACTCATATATTCCAAAAGTCGTATGGATTGAAAGCACAAGCTTGGAAAGTAAAAATACAAAAAGGGTGGAAATGTTTTCTCCGACCGGATTCGAACGGGGACCTTCGCGTGTTAGGCGAATGGGGGGATAAACCGCTAAAACCGGAAAACTTGTCTCTATGTAATCGCCATATCAATGAAGCTGAGTACGTAACATCCTCTGATAATGAATTTTGTCTGCTTGTTGATTTAAAATTATGTACCAAAGCAGGAAAAAGGACTTTCGCGCGCATTCTATTAAATGCTTTCCAACACAAATCTTTGAATTCAGTGTGCAAAATTAGAGATCGTGGCCATTGCATTATGCTCTGTTAGAGATTGTTCATTTTAGGGTATTACATTGATTGACATGGTAAACTGGTATTTGTCTCGAACTAAGTGGCACTTGGACAGTTAATGTTAGGTACATGTTTACACCTTTCCGCGTGTTAAGCTAACGTTATTACGTAAATACGAAAATAACACTATGCCTTTTTTTGACTCATAGAATATAACTATTAAAAATTAGATATCGTGAAAGCCTTTGAAGCTGGATTCAAACGGGTGGACATTTGGAATAAAGTTTCATTTGACCAAGGGCATTCGGACATTTTAGTGTTTTGTTTGTTGTGTTGTTTTTGTTTTGTTGTTTGTTTTTGTTGTTGTGTGTATGTGTGTGTGTTGTGTTTGTTTATTTAACCTCGTCCACCAGGCTATTTTGGTAATAACACCGACTGCAAAGGGGTGTTGTTAATTCCCTATTTTTGCCATACCAAACTCCCCTGAACTTAATTTTCGTATCAGTGGATAGCTATGGTTCTCCTCGGATACCAGTGACTCAGCAAAATATTAGTACCACATTCCAGCGCTGTTTTCTGCGGACGCAGTGGCGGTAACCAGGGGGAGGGGTGCAAGCCCCCCCTCCCCCCGCTCGAAACCTTTGCTCCGCCAACCCCCCAACCCCCGGAAACTGACCTTTTGTAAAGGTCTATGGAGAAGGACAAAAATTTTCCCCTCTCAGAAAATGCCTCGGAACCTTATTGCCAACCCCCCCCCCCCCATTTGCAAAGGTTTTCCCCTGATGGTGTATTCTCGGCTGGTTATGGCTGGTTAAGGGTTCTTATATTTTACACCACTGCTGTGAATGTCATAATACACGGGCGCCCTCGTCAAAACTTGGGGAAAAGTTTTATGCATATTTTTTAAAAGTATAGGATAATTTGAATTTGGCTAAAAATCACACAAAAGATCAATTTTACACGGAACTTTTTTTCAAAATAAGCAAAGAAAAAACACAAATTAACTTTAGAAATGAAGGTTTAGCTCAATAACATGAAACATTTACTGTTTGTTTAGAGCAATTTATGGTTTACCAATTACACAGTAAAGTATAGGAGCACTCACGGCCCCCTAGACCGTCATCTTAGGCGGCTTATTCCCCCCTCCCATGTAAGGTGGTGGGTCGGAATGTTTTTGCTAAAATGTGTGCCACAAGGATGTTAAAACGATGACTTAAGATCATTTTGCGATACAATCGCGCATTTTAAATAACCCCCCCCCCCACAACACACACAACACACACCTGAGACGATGGTTAATGGAAGAGGTAGGTTTGTTTTGAGTTTTTGGGTTGTTTGTGTGTGATTGTTTAGTTATTGGAAAGGTTCTTTTTATGGTGTTGTTTAGTTACTTAGAATAGATGGGATTTGACTGGTGGGGGGTCATATGATTTTTATGAAGCTCGAGGGTACATTGGTATCTCATTTGTGAAGGGATCATGTATTTTGTCTGCACTATCTTACTTTTTTCCCCGGCTCCCTTCTGAACAGTCTACAAAATCATTTTTTTAAATAGGTGAGAACGGCACAAGTGAAGACGCATTCCACAAAACCAGCGCCACCCAGACTGATCCGATGTTGCTAAAAATTACAACCGGTCACGTACCAAGGCCTTATTGTCGTATTGGTCCTATGGTGATTGTATTTGATTGTGGACCTCGTCGAAAGCGAAAGCACTTAAGATTCCCATGGTAGGTCATTCGAGTAAGTCTAAGTTCTATAGATTGAGGTGACATCCAATGTTTACAAAACACAAGTTAGCACCCGGTCTTCTGACATGTTAGAAGTGCTATAAGGATATGTCCATACAGTACAGCATTCAATAGCCTTATCAGCTGATTTGAGCGCGAATTTTAAAAGCACAAGCCCTGCAGATGCTCACGCAAACTGCCGGGCACAGGCAGTGCTGTGTTCGTGCCCCCGGAGTTGAGTCCACATGTCAAGCTCCATCTATACAATACGTGATACGAATAAGAGATACTTCTCAGACCAAGATCGACAATGATGATATTCACACAAAAGCACAGAATTTGGCACCAATAAATGGAATTTTCAATTTGTGTTTATTCACTCAGTTTTTTAGAGTCTATTATTGATCTCAGAATGTCGAAATGATGAATTGAAACAATTGAAGAATACGCAACAAGTTTTTCCAAACAAAACTATTTTTATTTCGCACTTTTTTATTCCCCTAATTGAATTTTAGTAAAAAATAGCACGTTTTTGGAAGAGCGCCCCCAATTTTTCAAAATTGATATCTTTGCACAGTTAGTTGGTAATTGTCTAGAAAACTACACCTGCGAACGAGAATGCTGAAAAAATGCGTAGTTATCATAAAATGAAGCTGATATGAATTTTTGTAATTAGAATGGGATCCTAGATTGTACTTAAACGGCAGAGGCTGGAAATGTTAAGTTTATGTTCCGTCCATGATGAAATAGTGCCATACCCTCACGAAAAATTACCTCTAACTTGACTTTCCTGAACCAATTAATAAACAACTAATGATGAGCCGTAGATACGTACATTGCGCATTTCCCGGCGATTCATTATTGGAAGGCCGTTCAAGCAGCCGTTGAAATATTCGGGATCCCTGAGTATTATTATTCTAGTTACAAAATTCCTTCGTTTGCGAACATAGAAATTTGTAGAGCTTAACCATCACATGTATAGTTTACTAGCCAGTTACCAATTGCAACCGTCGTAAAAATCTCAAAGATTTTTGAAAAATGGGGGCGCTCTTCAAAAAAAAGCTTAATATTGCTTTAAAAACCAATTTTGGTGTTACAATGTTATGCTATGACAACTGCTTGGTGTTAAGTTTTACACCCACATATGGTGTTAATTATTTTTTTACCACTGCTCGGTGTCAAAATTGACACTACTGGTGTATGTTTAACAGTTCTGGATTCAATACGGGACCACTCCCTCTGGTGTTAATTAACACCAGGTGTTAACCTGGTGTTAAAACATTTGTATTTGTAACGTGGGGATATTTAGTAAAAAAAATGCTTGATTTTTATTTTGTGCTTCTATTATAACTGCTTACCTCCAACAAATCATAAACAGAACACCAACATCCATAATTCATTAATGGCAACTTAGAGATCGTGGTCCATTCTTATTGTCTGTAAGCTTCGGTCATTTTAGGTTATACCTATTGACATGGTAACTGGTAATGTTTTCTCGACTAAGTGGCACTTGGACATAAATTTTTATGTAATTACCCTTTCGCGTGTTTAAGGCTAAAACGTTATTACGTAAATACGAAATCAACAATATGCCTTCTTTTTTTGACTGCACAATATAACTATTAAAAATTCAAAATATTGAAGCCCTTTGAAGCTGGATTCAAACGGGTTGGACATTTGGATACGTCAATTTGACCAAGGCATTCGGACATTTAGTGTTTTGTTTGTTTGTTGTTGGTTTTTGTTTGTTTGTTTGTTTTTTTGTTTGTTTGTGTGTATGTGTGTTTTTGTGTTTGTTTATTTCCCCTCGTCCAACCAGGCTATTTTTTGGTAACACCGACTGCAACTGGGGTTGTTGTTATCCCTATTTTTTACATACCAAACTCCCCTGAACTTAATTTTCGTATCAGTGGATAGCTTAGGGTTCTCCTCGATCCAGTGACTCCACAAAAGTACCAACATTCCCCGCCTTGTTTCTGCGACGCATTTGGGCGTAACCAGGGGGAGGGGTGCAGCCCCCCCCTCCCCCCGCTCCGAAAACCTTGCCCCCCCGCCAACCCCCCACCCCCGAACTGACCTTTTGTAAAGTGTCTATGGAGAGGACCCAAAATTTGCCCCCTCAGAATGCCTCGCAAAACAAAAAAAAAAACAAAAAACCCCCCTGTTGTCTGCCCCTCCCCCCCCCCCCCATTTGCAAAGGTCGGTTTACAATACACAACAACAAACCACTGCTGTGCGTCATAATACACGGCGCCCTCGCAAAACTTGGTGAAATCAGTTTTTAAATAGCATAAAAGTAATAGATATTTGAATTGTGGGCTAAATCACACAAACGATCAATTTTCCATCATCACGGATACTTTTTTGTTTCAATAAGAAAGAAAAACACAAATTACTTTAGAAATGAAGGTTTAGCTCAATAACCCATGAAACATTTTACTGTTAAGAAGCAATTTTATGGTGTACCAATTTTACCAGTAAAGTATATAGGCAACCCGGCCCCCTATACGTCATCTTAGGCGGCTTTTCCCCCCTGCCCTGTAACGTGGTGTGTCGGAATGTTTTTTTGCTAAAATGTGTGCAAAGGATGGTTAAATAAATAAAACGATGACTTTAAGATCATTCATTTTGCGAACAATCGCGCATTTTTAATACCCCCTCCACCAACCCCACCCCAAAAACCCCCACACCGACCCCCCCCAACACACACACACAAAACACAACTTAGACAGCATGGTTCCTGGCCGCGGTCGGTTTGTCACATTGCGTTATTTTGTCATTGTTTGATGTGTGTTTGTTTCGTTCTAATGGCCCGCGTCTTTTTATGTTTGTTGTTTTCGTTCACTAGAATCGATGGGATTTGCCTGTTGGGGTCCTCTGCTTTTTTATAAGCTCGCGGGTACCTTGGTCTTCTCATTTGGTGAAGGGATCATGTATTTTGTCTGCACTATCTTACTTTTTTCCTCCCGGCTCCCTTCTGAACAGTCTACAAATCATTTTTTTAAATTTTTCCTCCACAAAAACCTGTCACCCGCTATCCCGATGGTTGCGAAAAATACAACCGTCCACGTACAGCCTTATTGTCGTAGTTGGTCCTAGTGATTGGTATTGGTTTGTGGATACCTCTTACGAAAGCGAAGCACTTGAAGATTCCCATGGTAAGTCCTTCGAGTAAGTCTAGTTATATAGATAGGTGACATCAATGTTTACAAACACAATTTAGCCCCTGGTCAACTGACAATGTTAGAGGTGCGAAAGAATAAATTCCATAAGTTACAGCATTCCATAGCTTATCAACGCCCTGATTGAGCGGCGATTTTAACAAAGGACAAGCCCTGCAGATGCTCACGC
The DNA here is from genome assembly GCA_023653785.1 of Ophioderma brevispina. Classification (NCBI taxonomy): domain Eukaryota; kingdom Metazoa; phylum Echinodermata; class Ophiuroidea; order Amphilepidida; family Ophiodermatidae; genus Ophioderma; species Ophioderma brevispina. Next base: position 19,548 of record JAMKCH010054207.1, on the reverse strand, counting down.
AACGGCCGGGCATATGCTTTGTTCGTTGCCCCGGAGTGACGTCCCATGTCCTCATCTATACAATACGTGATACGAATAGATCTTCTCGACCAAGATCGACAATGATGATATTCACACAAAAGCACAGAATTTTGGCACCAAAATGGGAATTTTCAATTTGTTTTATCACTCATTTACGTCTTATTATGAATCTCAGAAGTCGAAATTGATGAACTTTTTGAAGAATACGCACATTTTCCAACAAAAAACTTTTTTATTTCACTTTTTTATATTCCCCTAATTTGCATTTTAGTAAAAAAAGAGCACGTTTTTGAAGAGCGCGGGCCCCCAATGTTTCAACATTTGATTATCTTTGCAGAGTTATTGTTGGTAATTGTCTAGAAAACTACAACTGCGAACGAGAAATGCTAACAAATGCGATAATTTATCTCAAAGAGCGATTTTTGTAATTAAGAATTGGTATCCTCGATTGGACGTAACGGCATAGCTGGAACTGTTAAGTTATGTCCGTCCCATGATGAATAGTGCCACCCATGACCGATCGTCCACGAAAATTACCTCTAACGTCTTGACTTTCCTGAACAAAAACAACTAATAGATGAGCGTAGATTCGCACATGGCGCTATTTCCCGGCTTATTTCATATTGGAAGGCCGTTTCCAGCAGCGCCGTTGAATTATTATCGGGTATCCCGATATTAATTATTCTAGTAACAAAATTCCTTCGTTTGCTACACATAGACATTGTAGAGCTTAACCATTCACATTTTAGTTTTACTAAGCCATTACCATGCAACCGTGTAAAATCTCAATTTTTTTGAAACATTGGGGGCTCTTCAAAAAAGCTAATATTGCTTTAATAACCAAAAACAACAAACACCATTTTTGGTGTTACAATGTAGCTTAGGACACGGCTTGGTGTTAATTTTAACACCACATATGGTGTTAATTATTTTTTTAACACTGCCGTGTCAATTGACACTACTGGTGTAATTAACACTTCCTCCCTGGAGTCATACGGGGACCCTCCCATCTGGGGTTAATTAACACCATGTGTTAACTGGTGTTAACATTTGTATTTGGAACGTGTTATATTATAGATAAAAAAATTCGTGATTTTCTTATTTTTGTGCTTCTATTATAACTGGCTTGCCTCCATACAAATCATAAACATTAACACCAACATCCATAATTAAATAATGCAGCAAACAACCGAGTGGTGGTAAATCCTAAATTTCAACACCAGAACACTAACACCAAAAACCAACTTTGGTGTTAACATTTATATTTGTAACGTGTGATATTTTGTAGAAAATGCTTGATTTTTCTTATTTTGTGCTTCCTATTATAACTGCTTATAACTGCTTGCCTCCAACCCAATCATAAACAGATCACCAACCTCCATAATTAATTATGCAGCAACACCGCGCGGTGTTAACAAATAAATCCTAATTTCAACACCAGAACCTAACACCAACAAGCTTGATACCGACATGGTGTTAAATTTAACAGGGGCCCCAGTGTTTGCAGTGTTGCATCTGTAACAAAACATATTTCAGTACTATAGGATAAAAAGTGTTCCAAAGTTTAAGAACTACAAGACATTTTCATGATCATGCTAACAACAATCCCTAAGTATATACTAACGCATTTGTGGGCTAAAAAAGAGCGTAAGTCTAGTTTCTTATTGTTAAGAATAGTGGTTATATTACCCTCAAATTTTGATTAAATATTATTGTCCCAATTTTATTTGTTAAAGATTTCTCACTGGAAAAGTACTTTGTTTACTAAAAAGAGAGAAAGGGGAATATCCCTAGAGCTGTTTGTACAAGTTGCACCTGTTAGAATTGGCTCAATAGGGGAAGTGGGGAATTCCCCAAGATTAAATTTAAAACTGAGTCCACCTTGTTTATGGCTTTGAGATCAAAACATTGCAGCATCTAGGGAATTCCCCCACGCGTTTTCATATGGAAAGTTGTGTGTTCCGGTTTGTTTATGCATGATCTGTTGTAAGGTCTATTTTTAAGACTTGGGAACTTTAATGAAATATTGTGTATATATGAAGGAAAACTTGGCCCGAAGATTTGTCAGCAGTTAATGTACTCAGCTATACCGTATGGTTATAGCCTGTTTTCTCTACAATAATGGTATATGCATGCGTCACACAGTTCCAGGATTTATTATATTTTGATTCCAATGTGAGCCAGATTGCCGTGTAATTATTTTACTTTCGTCTTTGAAGCCGAAATGCTGAATAAAATAGGATCCAAATTGTCAGTGGCGTAAATCGGGCCTCCCTGCCCCCCCCCCTCTGAGGGGCAATTTTCCCGGTTTGGGAAATTTTCCCTCTCAGGGGGTCAAAAGACCAATTTTTTTCCCGGTCAGAGGGCTAAAAAACGGCTGATTTAGCATGATTTTTGCAAAGTTTTTTTCCCGGCCATAGTCGTCAGGGGGGGGGCAACCTGCCCCCTGCCCCCCCCCCCGCCTGTTTTTACGACGACGGGGCCCTGCAAATTGTGGACTGATAGAAATCGTGGGGATTATCTTTGACTGATATAACTAGTGGAATATTAGTGTCGTCCGAGGGACTTATGTAACCTTGTCGTCTTGAACTGCTGGAACAAAGTTATCTTTATTTAAGGACTGCGAAGATCCAATGGAATATTACCTGAGGATTTATAAGCGTTGACTTTGCATGCTGGTCCATTTTGAAGTCTTCGCTGTGAGGACATTCATCGTTGGAACTGCAACGCTTTTGTTGGAGATTAGTGGACATTCTTGTTTACATTAAGTATAATCTTAAATAGTGTGTGTATTTTATGTAATGTTGTTTTGGACATACCAAATTCGTGAACCAATTACAAATCAATTAAAATCTGTTAGATTGTCTAAAATTTAGAATCCGTGTGCACAGGCTCATGTATTTGTGTTTTGAAAGGTATTTCTGACCTTTGACGCCTACGAGACGTCATACCAATATTGGGGGGGCTCGTCCGGGAATTGGAATTGAGATAAATTTGAGCTTATTGTTCATTTACACCTTTAAAGTGTGGTGATAATATGCCAAAGCATTGTGCACATTTTTGGCATACAAAGTTTTGTGTGTATTCATGTACTACCATTGTAGTTGGTTCAAGTTAAATTTTTGTTCTAGGGGGAGTACCAATCACAATGTAGTGTGAACCCAGAAGTTTTCATAGAGCAAATAACTTGGGAGAAGTTTGTTGAGCTGAGAAGAGCCCTGATTAATGAAACTACCAAACATTTAGTACTTGAGGCAAAACATGCTAATGAGAAAGCAAGCATCAAAAAATTTGATTGGAAATTTGTCCAGGCAAGATGTTTGGGATAGTTCATATTTGGGAAAAGAAGAGTTTCTGGAACAGGCATCGTTGTGATGCTTCCTCAAGTTGAAAGCTTGAAATTCAAAGGAAAATAATGTGAAGAAAATGGAAATAGAACAAAGAAGCAAAAAGAAATATAAATGGTCAATTCAAACAGGAACATGAAAGAAAAAGGAATTTTGAATTAGAGAATACAAATTGCAAGTGCAAAAAGAGATTCCAACAAAAGGAATGGAATTGAAAATTGAAAAAAGAAAAAGAATTGGAAAAGGAAAATTGCAAATGAGATGAAGCAAAAGGCTTGAAGCTCATCTAGAGTTGGAAAAATTGAAACAGCAGCCTAGCTCATCAGACTCTTCCAGCCCTCGGTTTTGATGCGGTGCGAAAAATATTCCCCTGGTTCCAAAATTCAGAACAAGAAGTAGACAAATTACTTCTTACACGTGAGAAATTGCCAAACCTGAAATGGCCCAAGAGTCCTTGGACCCTTGTTGTACAGTCAGTTTCATTGGGAAGCCGAGAATATATTCGGTCCTGACCATGTCAATTAGACAGATTATGATTATGACGAGGTAGTCCCAGCATGCTCAAAGCATAGATTGGTGCGCAAAGTCCATATAGACAAATATTCAGGTCTTGTCAGAAAAAGATGACCAGACCACGTTGAATTTGCCGTCTAAAGGAACAAATGTTTGATCGCTGGCTTCTCTCAAAAAAGTCGGGCAAAATTTTTGTCAACTTAGGAGTTGATGTTAGTTTGAAGATTCAAACGTGTCTACATCCAGATATAAACACATCTGTAGAAACAGAAAAATTGACAGTTTGCGTGAAGCAGCCGGAAGGCCGACTACTATGCTTTGACTCCAAACTAAGTCATACTATAAGTGGCCTAGCCAATAATTTAACTAGGTAACACAAGTCCAACAATAAGTCGGGTTCTAACAAGCGTCCTCCATGGTGCTATAGTGCCCAGGATGGAATCCCAGTCAGGTTCCCATTGAAAAGGGAGTAAAGACGTAAGATTGCTAATCAAAAGCATGGGCACTGGAACCCACATCACGTTCACATGCAATCACTGGTAAAAAGCCAGGACCTACACGGTCCGGTTTGGGGGATACATGGCTATCCACCCAAATGGAGAGAGCCAAATGAGTCACACCATAGGGTTTGTGCATTACTTGAGGTCAAAAGTTCATTCTTCTGTTCAAAAACAAGAATTCCAGCAAAAGGGAATTGACCGAAAAAGTAAGGGATGACTTAAAGCCTTTGTTTTTGGATGATTTGTTCACTTTCAATGTGAAGTTTAGATCCAAACCCATTAGATCATGCGGGACACGTGCTGTGCACAGTCTATGATATTGAATATTCCTTCCATTTGATATTGAAGAATTCCCACAGGAACTAGTGTCTGATTCCGGGGATAGTTATGAAGATGTAATTAGTGTCCCTCTTCACAAATGAATTTTCAATCAGATTTGTTTTCTGGAACTGTCACGATTGGTGTATAGACAAGAACTCCCAGTAAAGGGGTATCCATGTTGTTATGGAATGATTTGGCAGGGGGACAAGTACTCCCAGATCCCACAGTTCCCCAGTTGCCCTGTACCGTGGCATGAATTGATGAGGAAATAGACATATTCCCAGCATGTGCGGTAACTAGGTCAATGGCCAGAAAAGCCTCACAGGACAACAGTGAGCAGGTGATGAATCAAAATACTCATACATATAGGAAGAGTGTCGAGGATGACTTGGGTCCCAAATTTAGAGGATACTTTTTCTCAAGTTAGAGGAATTTGGAGGTACATCTTCCCTCTTCATGGGAGACTAAATTCCCAAGTAATGAAAATCCAGAGCCCCTGAGCACAAACAAAGTGACAAGCTGGTTAAACATGAAAATGGCGCCGCTGAGCATGATAGAGTTAGGGACTGTAAAGGAGACCCTTTAAGCAATGACAAGCTGGTAAATGAAGCAGCAGCACACGACCCAGCAAACTTAGGAATTAGGTGAGAGGCATTGACGCAACCGGAAGCCGCGCAAATTGCTGTATGTTTCTACAAAGCAAATGTGCCGCATGAGAAAATGAATGGGCGACCACCCTATGCACTTGTATAGAAGAAGAAGATTGTGTAAATCAAATTTTGTGCCAAAGTATCCATAGGGAAGTGATAGGCATAGTCCCTGATAGTCCCATGGCATGACACTTAGGTGTGAGAAATACACATGACAGAATTGAATCATTTTTGGTGGCCTACACGCAAAAGTGGGTCTGAGTATTGTAAGACTTGTCCACACATTTCAAATGGTGGCAATGCCCAATCAGAAAATTCCACTGCTTCCCTTGCAACCAATACCGCTTTTGATGAGCCCATTTAAGGGTGTGAATATATTGCGTAGGACCACTTCCAAAGACAGTCAGGAAATCAGTATTTACTGACCATCATGTGTGCTTCCACAAGATTCTCTGCGTGAGCTATACCCTTGGAAATATTAGGCACAAGAATATCGTGAAAGCTCTACAAAGTTTTTCACCCTAATAGGCCTTCCAAAATCATTCAGTCCAGTCTATGCAGGATCAAATTTCATGTCAGGTTTGTTCCAACAAGTGATGGACCAGAATTGTGGATTTCCCCAGTACATTCTTCACATACCACACAGAATGCCAGGGGGCCCTAGAAAGGTACCACCAAACTTGAAACATGATCAAAACCTATTGTTTTTTTAATTTGGAGGGAATTGGGGTAGTAGGAGTTCATCTCCTGTTATTGCTAACCAGGGAGGCTGTACAAGAGTCATTAGGATTCAGTCCATTTGAGTGTGTTTGGTCACAAGTACGGGGACCTTGAATGCTGAAAGAAAAGTGGTTGTGTGAAAATCCTGAGGTGAATTTGTTGACTATGTGTCTAATTCAAGAACACAGGCCCAAAGAGCCACAAATTGGCCAACAAAATCTCAAACAGAGCCGGGCAAAAATTAAAACATGGGTATGACAAGATGCCATGACAGAGTATTCAACCATGTGACAAAGTTTTTGGCACTTTTTTCATACAAGGGCATCCTTTGCAAGCCACGTATTCTGGACCATATGACTATGACCTTGACTATGTGATAAAAAAACCAGGTAGACGTTAAAGTCGACAGTTATGTCACATAAAATATGCCCAAGAGTAAGAATGAAAGAGATGAGAATGGTAAGCCTGCGTGTGTGGTTTCATCAGGTTAGTGATGAGTTACAAATGATGACATCACAGAGTCAGTTACCTGAACAAGACAGCACTGTAACCACAGAGAATGATATGGTGTAAAAATTGCAAATTCTTACATACTTACTGGCTATTTAGACACAACTAGGTCATCTCCAGAGAGTAACAAGGTGAATTGAAAGAGTTTAATTCATGAGTGGTAAAACCATATTTCCTGAATGTCACCCAGTGAGAACACATGTCATAACCCAATCCCATGACATGGATGTAGGTGACTCCGATCCTATAAGCAACATCCTTATAGTGAATCCAATCAGGTTGCAACATATCAGAAAATGAGGTGAAATACTGTTAGAATACATGGATAGTAGAATAGAACAAAGCAATAGTGAATGGTTTCCCGTGTATTCTGGTTCCCAAACTGGATGGTTCATTCGTTTTTGTCAAATTTTTCGAAAAGACGTCCCAACCTCTGTTCCAAAACCTACTCATATCCGATCCCACAATTGAATGATTGGCATATATAGTAGAGTTGAGAAATAGTAAATTTGTAGCAAATTTGATTTGTTTGAAGGGGTATTGGCAATTTCCCCTCCCTGAATGTGGCCAAAGAAATTTCACAGCTTTTGTACCCCGATGGCCTATACCATACAAAGAATGCATTTGGGTCCTTCAAAAATTCTGCCGCGACATTTCCAAGACTATGAACAGAGTAGTCCGACATAGAAATTGTGAAGCCTATGTCGATGATCTCCTTTTGTGTACAGTGAGACATGGGAAGAACATGAGACAGCTCCATCATTATTTGGAAATTAATCTCAAGGCAGGTTAACTGTGACTTGGTGAAAGTTATTTTCCATGCAAATGTCACATACTAGGGCATGTTGTAGACAGGGCAAATTAGGCCAATCACTATCACTGCAAAAGTTGAAGCAATTGAGAAATGCCCCACACCACACAGCAAAAGAGATCTCATGAGATTCTTAGGTATGGTCGCGTATTACAGAAAATACTGTCCCAATTATTTCCAGAAATTGCGTGTCGCTGACCAACCTGGAGAAAAATGCAAAATTTGTGTGGTCAGAGCAATGCAAAACGCATTTTTGAGAAAATCAAAATCAAATTTTGACGAATGCGGCCGGACCCAGTTTTTTTGATTGCGCCAGACTTTCAGAACATTCAAGTTGGCCGTTGATGCAGTGATTTAGGCTGTGGTGGAGTTTCTCAATGCAAGCAGATTAAAATGATGAGATCATCCTGTAATGTTATGCTCAAGAAGTTTGACAAACACATCAGAAAAAACTACTATCAACATGAGAACGAAAATGTCTTGGCATTGTTTACTGTCATTTCAAATTTTTGAAGTGTATTGAGTACAACATGCACCCAGTTCTAAGTTACAACGGATCACAAATCCGATTGACTTCATCCACAAGATGAAAAAAACAGAAATCAGAGACGTGTCGGTGGAGTTTAACTCTACAAGAAGACCACTGGACATAGACATATCAAAGGAAAAAGCAATGTCTGGCAGATGCCTATGCCTTGTCCAGAAGCTTGTCTAAATTTTTTGTTCAGAATTTGATATTACAATTTATGTAATTAGACTGAAGACAGCAATGCAAGAACATATAATAAAATGTAAAGTTTTGGCCTGTGTAAAACTGTATGTAAAATTACCACAAAATGGTTAAGTTTGTATAAAGGCCCGATTTTTGGACAATTTTCATTTCGTCAAGGTTTTCTTTTTATGGGGAGTGTTATATTACCCTCAAAAATTTTGATTAAAATATTATTTTCTCTCAATTTATTTGTGAAAGATTTCTCACGGGAACAATACTTGTTTAATAAAGAGAGAAAGGGGAAGGCCCTAGTTTGTTTGTACAAGTTGCACCTGTTAGATTTCTCAATAGGGGAGTGGGGAATTCCCAAGATTTGGTAAATTTAGAACCTGAGTCAAAACTTGTTTTTTGCTTTTGAGATCAAAACATTGCAAGATCTAGGGAATTCCCCCACCAAGTTTATATGAAAGTGATTGTGATTCGGTTATGTTTATGCATGATGCGTTGTAATATCCATTTTAAGACTTGGGAACTTTATGAAATATTGTGTATATATGAGGAAAACTTGGCCAGAAGATTTTGTCACAGCAGTTGTAATCAGCTACACAGTATGGTTATAGCTATTTTTTATCTACAATATGTAGAGTATGCTTAACACACAGTGCCAGGATTTTTATATTTTCGATTCCATGTGAGCAGAGTGCGGTAATTATTCTATTCTACTGTAATTCTTTTTCTTGTAGATTTTGGCCGTAATCATTCGCCAGGAGCATATATTTTCAACTCGTCTCATAGGGGCGCAGTCATATTATGTGTGCGATTATCGTTAATATTATATTGAAGTATTCAAAGACCTACTCCTCGCCGGCTCGGATTGCGTGGCGTGTGTCTTGGGCGCTCCGTCTTGTTATCTAAAGGTCGTGGTGCCGAATTCCCACTCCAAGGAACAACATTAGTTTATGATTTTATTTGTATTTTAGAGTTGGGAGATTGGAATCATACAACCAAATCAGAGTTGTGGATTGAATTAGAAAAATATTGAATAGCTGCCTTATAAGACTGGTCATGGTCCTGGAGCATGATTCGGGCCAGAATCTCACGCTTGCTTCTACTGTCGTCTTTGAAGCCGAAAGTGCTGGGAATCAAAATAGGATTCCCAAATTGTGGACAGATAAGAAATCGTGGTATTATCGTGGACTGATATACGTGGGAATATTAGTGTCGATCGAGGGACTTAATTACCTGTCGTCTTGAACTGCTGGACCAAATTTCTTCAGGCTGAGAAGATTCCAATGGAATCTTCCTGAGATTTTATAAGCGGTACTTTGCTCTGTCATTTTTTGAAGTCTTCGCTGTGAGACATATCATCGTTGAACTGCAACGCTTCTTGTGGGAGATTAGTGGACATTCTTGTTTTGAAAATAATAAAGCGAATACCAGAGAATTTAATGGAAAACTTAAACAATTTATTGGGCGAAATAGGAAAGACAACTTTCCCGATTTTTTTTCATTAATTGACGGTGAGAGGATTACCGATAATGCAGAATTGGCCGAAAACTTCATAACTTTTTTTGCTAACAATCGAAATCGCTCTTCCTATAAGATCCATGAACCAAATGCTGATTTCAAACCCCTTTCACAGCCCCTACAACAACAACGCTGATAGCCTGTTCCTATACCCAACCTCTCCGGAGAAACTTCTCAATAAACCAGCTGACTTAAAAACGCAATCCATTGCATCAGATGATTTTAGCAATACTTACTCCTTTGGGAAACAAATAATCTCATCCATTGCTGGTGCGCTTTCCGCACATTTTTAATTCTTTTCCCTTGTATCTGGGACAGTTCCCAGCTTCTAAGCAGGCGAAGTTATACCTATTTTCAAAGCAGGCGACAAATATGATTTTTCAATTATAGGCCTATATCAATACTACCGTCAATATTAACTCCTTGAAAAAGTTGTTTACATCGTATTTTTTTTTTTATTTCATTACTAACCATAATATACTTACGCCCCGTCGTTTTGATTTAGGCCCAAACGGTCTACATACATGGCTATAAATGAAATGTATTGTAAAATTGGCTGAAAATTTGGATAACAAACTAACTCCAACAATGGTAATATTTTTAGATCTCACAAGGCCCTTTGACCCATAATCAATGACCATCCTCCTCTATCAGCTAAATAAATTTTGGTGTCAGGGCGTGGCTAATGATTGGATCAGATTACCTAACTCATAGAAAGCAACGTTTTTTGATTAATGGTACCTTTTCTGGAACCAGCTTCCTCACTTGTCGGATTCCTCAAGGCCAAGTTTAGGGCCACTTTTATTTTCTTTTATCTATAAACGACCTCCCACTGTGTTATAATATACCTCATTTTATTTTGTTCGCTGATTGATACAATATACTTTTTTCTCCCACCCTGATCCTAATGTAACTTGACAAATAATAAATAAGGAACTTAAAGCTTTCTACTTGTTAAACAAACAATTACATTGAATGTTAAAAAACTAACTATAAAAGATTTTTAAAATAAACAAGTATAAACCGGCCATTAAAGTTGACATAAAACTTAGCAACACCTCTATCCAACAAGTTCAAACTACTAAATTCCTTGGTATTCTTATCATTGACCATAACCTGTCATAGAATTCTCATACCAAACCCACATTTCCAAATTTATCTCCAAATATATGGATATTCGTAAAGTTTAGACCACTCTCCCCACAAAAATCTCTTTTAAACCCTAGTTCAATAATGTCTTTTATTACCGTACATTTCATATGGTGCTATGGCTTTGGGCTGACGCTAACAACAGTGGTTTAGATTCACTTTTCCTAATCCAAAAACGAGCCATCAGAACGTGCACCCACTCCCTAGTTGTTGCCCATACAGATCCCCTTTTTCATTCTTTTTTAAAACCTTGAAGTCCAAGATATTATGCTCCACTTGCTACTTTTATGACCAATTAAAACCATAAATTACTTCCAAACGACAAACGTATCTTATTGAATGAAGATTTCTTTGAACTTTCATCCCTCCCACACCATCATTAAATCAAACCCGGGAAGCGGATATCGCCCATATAAAATGTTCACACTGTCCTGGCAAAAATAATACACTTAAAATCCAAGGGCCCTTGTTACTACTTGCCATCCACCTAAAACCTCCCTCCTCACACATCTCCTTCAAAACAACATGAAAAATATCTTCATCAGTTCATATAGTGCTGTCGTCAATCGTAATTCTTTTGTTTTCCTTTCTTTTCTTTCTACTGTTCAACTTCTTTCTTCTTTCACTTTATCTCAATAGTCGGTCTTGTTTCGTACTGCTGTTTGTTTTCGTGTATGTGCGTTTGTTCTTGCTTGTTTTTGTTGCGTAGTTTCCACATGTGTAATCTTAAAGAGGTCATTGCACCCCACGCCCTGGCTTCTAAGAGATTTTGGCCCGAAATTATGCTCCGACCATATGGTCCTGGAGCATATGGTCCTGGAGCATAAATATCTTGAAAATATTCTAAGTCCAAATTGCTCCATGAGCAATTTGAATACGCAATGGTCCAGGAACACATGGCAAATGGTCCAGGAGCAGTGGAGAATATTCTGTCAAATACTTCTCCAGGACCATATTTGCCATCTGCTCCTGGACCATTTGCCGTCTTCAAATATGCTCCTGGAGCATATTTGACTTGAATATTTTTCCAGATTATTTCAGGACCATATGCTCCAGGCCATATGCTCCAGGAGCAATATGGTCCTGGAGGCATAATGTCCTGGCATAATTTCGGGCCAAAATCTCTTAGAACCACGCCCTGCGTTTTAGCATTGACCTCGTTCACCACTGGTACAGCAGTGATACATTATTATATGACATATTATATGTAAGACTATATTGCTATACAGTAAATCACTGTCTTAATTTATTTGAAATTCCATTCCATATTGAATATCATCATGTTATATAACATATAATAATCACTTTATATCTTCATATTGTAATAACATTCTTTATAATTATTTAAAACTGTATTTTGCTGTAGTTTGTGATGACCAAATCATATTATTGATTGATTGGATTGGACAATTCGTATAATCCTCAAATATTTTGTGTAATATTTATGTAATTTTGTTTGGACATCAAATTCGTGACCAATTACACAATCATTAAAACTGTTATATTGTATAAAATTTGATATTGCGCACAAGGCTCATTTTTTGTGTTTGAAAAAAGGTATTTCTGACCTTGACGCCTACGAGACTTCATAACAATAGGATTTATGTAGGATCACATGACTTATTTGAGGTGAATTTCCCAACACTGGTGTATTGTGGGATTGACTCAAACCCCTCTGATTTTAAACCACAAAGTAAGTCAATTATCCGATATGACCTTTCGAACACAAAATGGGTTCAAATTGGTTTTCGTACTTTTGAAAGTGTTATCGATAATTAATTCCTAAAAACAAGGGGAAAATATAACAGAATGCATGATCAAATGACGCGCACGATCAACCCTAATATTCAACATGGCTGCCATTGCCATGGCAAAAACCGATGTAAGCAAAAACCAAATGTGCTTCAGGCAAAATGTTATTGTCGCGATACATAATCTGACTACATACGAATACTGATGATATATATATACGTAAGCAATTGAGCACATTTTTTGAAGAGCCCCCATTTTTTTTTCAAAAAAACAATTTACATGGTTGCATTGGTAACTGGCTAGTAAACTAACTATACCTGTGAATGGTTAAGCTCGAACATTTCTGTGTGTCACACACGAAGGAATTTTGTATTAGGAATAATTATTATCGGGGATCCCTATATAAATTCAACGGCTGCTGGAAACGGCCTTACAATTTTTAGCTCATGTGAAATAGCCGGGAAATAGCGCCATGTACGTGTCCTACGCTCATCCATTAGTCGTTTTATTTGTTCAGGCAAGTCAATTTAAAGGTTATCTTATCGAGGTGGCACTATTTCACATCAGAACGGACATAAACGTAAGCATTTCCAGCTCTGCCTGTTAATTCCAATCTGGGATCCCCCAATATCTAATTACAGAATCTCCTTATTTTTATTATAAATACGCATTTCTTAGCATTCTCGTTCTCGCAGGTATAGTTTCCCTAGACATTCCCAACGTAACGTGGGCAAAATATCAACTGTGCCACAAAATAATTGTTGTCATTATTGCTTTAAGAAAATCACTTTTTATGATCGCTTTCAGTTCGGTGTTGTTCTGGGATGGATACTCTGTGTCGCCCTGATGATGTGGTTGGTAAAATTTTCGTGACATATAATGCTTACCAGAGGGAGTGGTCGGTAGCTGGAGTGCCGGCATTTCCGGTCTTCGTTATCCCTGTGGTCCCTTTGCATGGCATGGGTGGTATTAGCCGTGCTTTTATGGATATGGGGGGTGAGATCCGATGACTTCACTAGGGTTAAAAAAATTAGTCATCTGACTATTAAAACAATGGAAATGTTAAAGAGTCATGGGACTTTCCAGAAAGAAGCGCCCCAATTTTTGAACCCTTTTTTTTTTTTTTTTTGCATTTTGGAATGCACCAAGTATGATTCACACCTGAAGCATAAATAAGCCGAATACGCAGCCATTGTGTGATAAGCTGATGATTTAATAATTTCAAAGCATGCTTTCTATAGGGAAACGTTACGATAGAAGGCTTAATTTAAAACAAGGTTTGCGGTTTTCTTTTGCACCTGAGGTCCAATAAACTTTCAAACGTCGAGATGGTTGTCCACAACAAATCCAGTGCAATGTGAGAGAAAATTGTTCCTCAAAAAAATCTTCCTCGTTACTTTAAGTGGATGGTGTTATATTCAAATTCATGAATAATCACCAAACCGAGATTTTTTGGTACACTCAATTTGGTGTATTTTAGAATCAACATATTTTATACGACTTTTAATCCATCAACTGGTATTCTTCAACAACAATGATATATTAGTATAGAAACTGCTTTGCAAGTATCGTCTTTCAGAAACTTAGCATATTGCTAAAGGGAAGCAAAATGATTTTTGTAATGCCAATTTCCCTAAATTGTACTTAGTTGTAGAACTCTTACTGAGAATACTTTATACACTGTTAAAAAAAACCTGTAAAAAACAGGCAATTGACTGGCAGCTGGGACTCACTACATGCCGAACGTAAAATCACTGGAGCCGAAAAATACGAAACAATTGAAGGGAACGTAAAAACGGGTAAAATCCAGCTCAAACGTATGTTGGTTTTTGATTGGTTAAACAATATTGAGAATTAAAACGTATTACATTCCTCGACACCAAAATTTTCACGTTACAGCTATGGCATCATACAAAACGGTGTCTTAACGGTTACCACGTGGTTGATAAAAAAGTTATATTTCAGGCAAACAATTGGGGAAAAAAATCAATAACAAAGGGAAAACGTGAGGAAATAAATTTTAACCAGTTTCTACCACTTGGTTTAGATGGTAATATACACTTTCTAATGTCAACAATACTTAATTTATATGAATAAACTTATACATGTACCTTACATAGATTCGACCCAGGGCCTTAAGATACAAGTCCAAACCTTATCCACTATCCTACATGACTTTACTGAGAGCAAATGCTAAAAAAATTTAATGACGTTACTTACGACGTGATTAAACACCTTTTATAGGCTAAAAGATTTTCATAGTTCGTATTCTTACATTGAAAACAAGTTAAGGTACAAGAGAACGTAATATTACGGGAAAATATAATAACGGGTAGGCGTATGTATACTTATTTTTTTTCAAAAGGTTGTATATTTTTTAGCCACTGTTTATTTACATTTTTCTTGTTCAAATTGTAATTTTTTGTAATTGTAATTTATAGGTAATAAAGCGTGAAGATTATTGAATTAATTGGGGTTTAACGTAAGTTTAAAAGGTAAAAAAAAAGTCTGGTAAAATTAGGAATTTTTTAGTTTGTTTTATTTTTAACAGTGTAGGACAAAGAAAACGAATACCAAAAACTGTTCACATTACCTGCTATATGCTGTCCTAATCGGCCCATAATAAAAGCAAGCTTGGATTTTCTGGCGTGCACGATAGATATGCAAATCGTGTTTTATACATAAAGACGGCACTTTTCGTTTTGGTTTATTCATTTTAAGTCTGATTTAATACAAGGGTGTAGAAGGAAAAAGCGTCCATCCCCCCCATTAGAAAACAAAATTAATCAAGTGTTTAAAAATTGTTAAATAACCGTGTTTACTCTGTGAATCGTTTAACCTTGTTTAAAAATTTTTCAAGAAATTAAACAAGTTGTTTAAAAGTTTAAGCATCAGTTTTTAATTTTTGAAACAAGTTGTTTAATTTGAGTTGTAAACAAGGTTAAACGATGACCAGTGTAAAACAGTAGTGGTTAAAGTTTTGCTTGTTCTTTAAAAAAAATGTTTTTAAAACTTATACAAAATTGTTTAAGACAACATGTTATAAGAACAAACTGAGCAATGTTGTTTAAAACTTTACTTCAAACAATTCTCTTTTTAAACAGCAGAAATTTAAACAGTGTTCTAACAGTGTATCAATATGAAAAAATCGGTTTCCAAAAAGGGGCATTCTTTTCTGGAAATGTATCTCTTAGAGGTATTTTGTATTTGTCAATATTTTGAGAGGAAAAAATTATGTTTTAAACATAAATCAGATATAATTTAGGATAGACATGGGCAATATGGACCCCTTAGTCAATTTTACTATTTTCATGAATTCTATTTTTGAATCACTCTTTAGTGTTTTATTATTATAAACTACGGTACCTTTGGTGCATAGTTAAATGAAGACAGATCCGTTTGCCTACAGAGTGGTCCAAAAAAAAGTTTACACTTTTTCGTCTGCAAATTCCTCAAAATTGGGTAGACATATCAAAATAGTTTGAAGGTACTTATTAACTACAATATCTTGTTGGAACCTGGTGATAACGACATTGAAAACAAAGCTGAAATGACAAAATGGCCACTATCTAGAGAAAAAAGGTCAAAAACCACTTTGCACACACGGCAAGTCTCTGGCACTCTGTTGGCGGTTACGAATTATATCCAAGATTGATAAAGGAATTGAACAATGAACCCCGTCATGGGACTTGGTATTTGATAATAACCACAAAGGTAAGAATTAAGACACCTCAAATTCAAGTTTATCTTATAAATTTAAAAATAAAACGGCTACAATGTTTCTTCTTTATGATCTTGTCCCAAACTATGCAAACTTCGAAAATGTACAAGCAGAGTCTCGATCAGTCATGACAAATAAAACATGCATGTACATGCATCTTTCAATTTAAAATCCTCTCCCAATTGAAATTAACTTAATTATTATGTAAATAGACATTTCAAGTTCAGTTTCACGGTTGAGATATTCTCTCATTCATTTTCAAAAGGTAAACAATTCACACAAACTCGAAGAGTGGTCAGTAGTTAGTTAAGGAGTAGGCCTCCAGTTCACGCAATGGTATTGATTTCTGTTCAACATAATGGTTTTCCCATAGACTTACGTGTGTGCAAAGTGGGTTTTGACCATTTTTCACTATTTGGCCGTCATTTTGTTATTTGAGCTTTGTTTTGAACGCCTTTTTCACCAGGTTATAACAAGATATTGTAATTAATAAATATCTTTAAAAACCTGCAATATGTCCACCCACTTTTGAGAGATTTGCAGATATAAAAGTGTAAACCTTTTTTTGAACCACACTGTATAACATAATTAAGATAATACTAAGCGATCACCCCGGTTTTCCTGATTACTTGGCTTTCTTGATCCGGGCGAGCTGTTTTAAAATACTTGTTTGAAAACCGGCTTACAATTTGCGATTTGTAGCACCCCGGTGTGAAAGCAGATATAGTCCGGCGGGAGCCACAGTCCGGGGCTCCATAGACGATAACGAAATAAGCGTGAAACTAATGTTGAGTGAAGAGTCAACTGAATCGATTGCCCTATTGTTCACCATTGTTCCCGGACTATGAGTACGCCGGACGATAATTACTTCTACACCGGTGTATAAAGTAATTATAGTCCGGAGTACTCACAGTCCGGCTACTCAATTCAGTTGACTCTTCACGCAACATTAGTTTCACGCTTTATTCCGTTATCGTCTATGGAGCCCGGACTATGGCTCCTGCCGGACTATAGTTGCTTTCACACCGGCTTAGTCGAGTTTCACCCACCCGCCAAATTTGAAGGCTGTACGACCTATGATCTCCGAGAATAAGGACGAACAGACCGACCGACAGACAGACAGCCAGCCCATGGTTAGGTATTTCGTTGACTTTTGGTCCCATATAGTGATAAAGATTTAATGTCAGTGCTATCTGTTGTAATTCCCACCAAACCTGAATTAAAGTTGCAAAGTGACGTCCTTTCAAATGGCAATAACCTATATAGCAGGTACACTGTTCGGGGTGTTGATAATTACACTGGTCTACCCTATTTTCAATATTTTTTTACAGGTTGGGTAAACACTCTTCTATCATGGAATGCTTGGATTCCACTCAGTCACCTGACCTATTCAGCGTACCTTATACAATACATACTCATCAATACCATTTACACCAGTCAAGCTACAAAGCTTCATATAACGCCTATGAATCTGGTACGTACTATAGGCCTACTTGTTATAACTCGTTTTTCTTTATTGTTTTATGGATTTCTTTCAATCGAAAAAATAATTCAGATGCAATGTTTATATAGGCTACGCTTCGCAAAGAGAAGGTCCAACCAGACCGGTGTCTGAGTTTGGGTGTAGTCCGGGTCCCAGAGGTTTTTTTAACCAATCCCATAATGCATTGCAATGTGCACTAAAAGCACGTGTCAGTACTTAGGGATAAAAAGTTTTCCAAGAAGTTTAAAAACCACAAAGCATTTTTAGATCATGCTAAAACTTATCTACATGTACTAATGCTTTGTGGGATAAAATGAGTGTAAAAGTAAGGGGTTTATGTGTTAAGAATAGGATTTTGGTAGGATTACATGAGCTTATTTAGGTGAAATTTCCCAAAACTGATGCATTGTGGGATTGACTCAATACACCCTCTGGTGTGGTCCTTTCCAGTTGGAACCAAATTCTGTTGTGCTAACACGAAAACACTGCCCAACCGGCGGTTAACCAGCGGTTGAGGTTTGAGGCCGCCACTAAAAGCTTTCTAGTTGCACTAAACTGATAATTGATCCAATTCGGCTTGTATTTTTTTTTTCTCAGGCATGGTATTTCAGTGGTATGGTACTTCTGTGCTACGGAGCAGCATTGCTATTTGCAATCTTTGTGGAGTTCCCGTCTGCTGAACTGGAAAGGCTCGTTCTGGCAAGAATAAAATCGTCAAAAAGAACGAATGACTCAGAGAATTCTCCGTCAAATAAATAACCTTGGTTTTAATGCCATTTTTTCCCTCAAATTATAATAAAAGGGCAACCATTATTCTACTATATTCGTTGTTTTGTTTTGTTTTGTTTTTGTTGTTGTTTTTTTAAATAGAAGATGTTCTACATATTATGTTCACATTGTGTATTACTTTCATAAACATTACAATGAGACAGAGAATTTGATTGGATAATTACCATACATTGTAAAATGCACGGTGCGGATGCGTATGTTAATGATCGCACGCGTGCTTATGAACGTTTTAAATTCAAAATGCAAATTTTGTCTCTAAATCGCTAGTGTTAAGTCATATCAACACCTAATATTACTGTTCTTTGTGAAAAACAGACACTTAAGCATTTTAAAACAGTCTTGAAGATGTCATTTGCGACTGTTTCTAGACCTAAAAAAGTCGGATCCCGACTTTTATTAGTAAACAAAGCATAAAAATCATAAATTCTTGAGAAAATACGGCGTGTTACGCTCAGCCACTTACAGGGGCCAGGGTCTTTACTACGACAATTTCCAATAAAACAGTGCAAAAATATAGACTTTGATGAAAAATAGGGGGCGCGATTTGTTTACATTGTGAAAAGAATGCTGATAGTGGCTTTAAGGGCGACGTTGGAATAGGCCTATTTAGTTTATGGGCGGGTGCGTGTATTTTTCGTAACAAGTATTACTGCAATGAATTTCGTAGCGCATAAAGATTTTTTTGTAAACAATTAATGCTGTATTAACATTAATGAATTATGATAATGTCTGGCTATTTTTAGTTTCTCGTGCATTGGCAAAAACTCACAAACGTTTAAAATGAGGGATAATTATCATGTACCCGGTATTATTTCAATGCACGGTGCATATCGTCACGAATCTTCCAACAGACGAATCGACAAAAAGTTACATTTCGAGATATCGGAAATTTAAGTTTTACAGAATTATGAACTTGCATTTCCAAAATTTTAAGGATTTTTAGGTGTCATCATCTCTCAGAGGCAAAAATAAAAAGTGTGTCAATAAAGATGGAAAGAGGACTGATGGGGTTCTAATGTACA
>JAMKCH010054205.1:0-10301 GCA_023653785.1 Ophioderma brevispina | reverse complement strand
GTTATTTGAAATCTCTCGTTGCACCTTTAAGTGTTTTAAGCAAACTGTAATGATGTCAATATCTCCATTTTTATATTATTTATTTTCCCCTTTACTCATGGATGCTGTAAAACATTTTCATACAGTAGCTCTAAGTTTATTTCGAGGGCTCTGGTATGTTGCTTTGATAAGCCATGGAAGTCATTAATACAAAGAACATTTTAGTCCATAACTGTATAATTAAAGCAATATACCATATCTCACAACTCCAAAAGGTGCTAATATTTAAATCCATTGTTTTGTAATTAATGTTAATATGCTTGCCATGTAATTTATAATTGTATATTGTAATGTCATAACAGTGGAATATTTGTATACATGTATTTATAGCCATATTGATAAATATACATTGGGTGCATTTTAAATACAAAGTGGTGTTCGTCTGTACTCGTACTCAATTGTGTAAATTGAACCACAGTATTCAGTGCCAATTGCATGGAGGTGAACAATGCATTGCTATTGAGCTATACCCTGTGGCAGTGCATGGGGGACCCCCCCCCCCCCCCCCCCCCCCCCCCCCCCCCGGCCTAAAGAAAAAGGACAGTTTTTTGGCAAAAATCAGCGATTTGGGACTAAAAATCACCAAATTTTTGGGAAACATAGTGATTTTGGGCCAAAATTGGTTTAAAATATCCAAAATTTCTATTTTTTTTTGCCCAAGTGTGTTGGAAATCATTTTAAAGATGAAAATCAACAAGATAATAATTTCCAAAAGTCTGCAAGGCATTTTACTGTAAATTATATGGTACTAAATTTTCCCCCACAAGAATATTCAACAAGAAGTAACAATCAAATAATAAACAACTACAAAGCACAAATAAGCCATGTGTTTGATTTGATTAAACATCGTACTCCTTTATATTCTCATTCTAAAGAGCTCAATTTATTGACCCTTAGAGGCCTCCATTTGCTTCTACATTCTGCACCTAATGTGCCGTGTATTTGAGTACCATTTGTAATATAAGCGGTAATTAAAGGTGTATTTCGTGATTTCAGCACCTTCTGTTTTATTCATCGTTCACTAGATATCCCTGAAAAAAGCTTATTCACAAAATTTGAGGTGATCCCGATCTTGCGGTTTTGTGTTATGAGCAATTGTTTTCCCACGGTCTCATAGGTCACTGTGCTAAATTTCTGTCCGTTTACAGACAGAAAATAAAAAAATGCGAATTTCTTACAGGCACGACCGAATTTGCACGCAAGATTTGGCACACTATAGATTACTAATGTTAACGGTTCAGATGATACGAAAATCTCAACTTTTTTGAGGTAAGGGGGGACGAGGCTGTGGATCACGAAATGCCCCTTTAACTGGATAGCTCTTTGTAATAGGAAGCTTTTTAAGTTGCAATCTGACTCTTAATGTGTGTTCTTATCTGTATATTTGCCCATTATTTTCTGGACTCTTCATCCATACCTGTCTTTTGATAACAATGTCACATTCAATTTTGCCCATATGTGTGATGGTCCACATATTTAAACAAGCCTGGCCTGCAGAGCAGTTATGCATTGCACCAGAACTTTTAACTAGATATAGCTGTGGTCAAAGACCACGAAACCAGCCGGATAGCTTCAAACCCAAGCCTAAAACTAACCCTAGCTTCGAAACCTAGCCCCAACTTCGAAACCTAGCCTAGCTTCAAAACCAAACCATAACTAGATCTGGAGACAGATCTGAGGACAGTCGAGGTAGTGACCTTTGACCCTAAACGACCTTTGATCTCGAAAATATTTTAACTTATTTGGATTGTCATAAGGATCATTTCAAATTTCTACCCATTAGTAGCATTTTGAAAATTTGACCTTTGACCTCTTAATGACCTTTGTTCTCAAAAATATTTTCAACATGATTAGGATGTCCATAAGGATCATTTTCATTTAATTTCAGCTCATCCGAGCATTTCGGAAATTTGACCTTCGACCTGCTTAATGACACTTTGATCTCGAAAATATTTCCATTATGTTTAGGATGTCATAAGGATTATTTCAGTTAACTTTCAGCTCAATTGGAGGCAGTTGTGAAAATTTGACCGTTGACTCTTAATAACCTTTGATCTCAAAAATATTTCAAATATGTTTAGAATGTCATAATGATCATTTAAGTTAAATTTCAGCTCAATCGGAGCATTTTGGAAAATTTGACCTTTGACCTCTTAATGACCTTTGATCTGGAAAATTTAACATGTTTAGGATGTCATAAGGATCATTTCAGCAAAATTTCAGCTCAATCGGAGCATTTTGAAAGTTTGACCTTTGACCCTAAATGACCTCCATTGACTTGTATGAAATTTATAACATGTACAAGTAGCACCAATCTACCATTTAGAAGACCTATGTCCGTATTTGTCTTTTTCATTTTCTCATTTTTATTTTTCTTACAATTAATAAAGAGTGGTAATCTATTATAACCATGCTACGCTACAAAATCAACTTGAATATTCATTTTGTTTTATTTCGCATTTTCTTGACTAAGGAGAAAAACATAGAACCGCCATACATAAGCCATCTAAATTGAAACCTTCCCCGTAGTCCAGTCAAGCTGTGGTTTGACCTGGAAAAAATTGCAACAGAAATACTTTCTGCTGTAGTTACCTCCGAAGACCTTCCCAAACAACATATTAAAAATAGAAAAAAATGGAAGCTTGGGAAAAAATGGTAATTTGCATAAAACCAAAATGGCCGTTTAAATCCATATTTTTCAGAATATTGGTTCTTCCTGCATGATAACTCGGATGTTTATTGTAAAAGTAACCGTTATCACCTATTATTTCCTTTGGATATGACAAATGTGAGATTACTTGTATATTTGGCTGACGTTAATACAATATGGCGCCATTTTTCCTAAGAGGGGGGGGGCCATTTTTTCCCGCCAATCTAAAAGTTACTACTTTTTTACGTCGGTTTGTCATATAATCCTGATATGCCTTTTAAACTACATTGTTAAGAGAGCCATCTTCACTTATTCTGGCATATGAGGCCAGCAGCTAAATGTGTTTGAGTTAGTGGAACAGCTCACTGTTGAATTGGTTGGGGTTTGAGCTGTCTAATCCACCGGTGGACGAAGGTAGGGCACTCATGGAGAATTTGATCCGCAGTCAATGATGCAGAGCCACATTGGCAGGCTGGGATGGGGCCGCAGCCCCCTTTGTTGCATATTGCTGTTGAAACGACCGTCTCCTGTTCTAAACTGTTCAAGGTGACCCCTTCCTTACGTGGAAGATTTGCTACCAGGTGGGATTCTGTCATAGTTGTGATAGTGAATTGGTCTGTCCTTGGAGTATCTAGCAGCAGTGTCGCATGTCTGTAAGAAGTTGAATTGGGAGCTGGAGAGTTTAGGCAGCATGTCGAAGAGAAAGGTCGCGAGAGCGCTGTCTCTGTCTGCCGAGTTGTGTGATTCTTTGACAGTGATATGCTGTTTGGTGCTTGTCCAACAGAGCCTTTTTCACCATTTTAATGTGTATGATGTTCTTAAGGTGAAATGCCTGAATGCACTGGTAGAAACTCGGATGGAGTGGGACAAAGGCAGTATATGGTTCTCATGGTCTCGTTGATATGTGGTCCAGCTCCCGGGGGGGGGGGGGGGGGGGACTCCTATCTTGGAGGTGATGCGCATGTAGGCTGTTCAGACCCCCCTTTTCAGCATCGCTGTCACCCACGACCCCTATATTTTTAAAATGTCACCCAAAGACCCGATATTTTTCTACAATTTTGGGAAAAGTTTGTAAAATGTTTCACTCAAAGACCCCTATTTCTGGGTGAAATGTTTGCAAATTTGGTGACCCAAACCCCCTTATGTTGGGGCATTTGGCTGCCTCTCTCCCAAAGACCCCTATTTTTTTTAGTCCTCTGTCACCGAATGCCCCTGGGTTTTCGAAGGTGCCAGCCTTTACACCCATATCCATTTCATAGTGCTCCCCCATCCCCAACCCCCGGGGTCCAGTTCTTTGTGTGAGAGTATTGCACCATGCTGGGATGGCATATTCACGTCACTGTATACCACGGCGTGGGGCGTAGAAGATCCAGCAGTGGTACAGGCGGTTATCTCGAAGATACCAAAGTTTGCACATACTGACTCGAGATGGTGCCGATAAGTAAGCTGCTGAACAAACTTCACTACCAGATAAGTTGGTGTAGTTGTATGGCAGAGGCGCTCCATTGAGGTGATTTGAATCTGCGATGACCTCTACATGGTCTGTTGAGTTGGAAGGCAGTAGCGGTGGACTTGGTTTCACTCAGCTTGAGTCTTCCGGTCTTGAGATATGCTGCATATATTCTGGGCCATATTGGCAGTAAGTTTTACTTTCTACTTCAGGCCCCAGCTCTGTCCCAGGAAGAAGGGCAAGATAGTCAGTGTAGCCATATGTCTAGATGTTGTTTGAGGTAGATCGCTGATATACATACAAGTGACGCATGGGAGCCAGTACTGATCCTTTTGGCTCCGTTCCTCAAACGACGCAGTCGACTGCTCGCTTGCATCACTGGTCTTAAGATAAGCCCAAAGGTACGGTCTGCAACATATTACATGTTTTTTTGTTTTTTTGAAATTGTACAAGGTGACGATCTGTGATGGTCCTGAGAACTTTGAGTGTCAAGCACCTGGTGCCACACGGTCTCATATGGCTGCAGTAAGGTCCACCAAGATAACGCCTGCCTTAAGACGCCTTTCAAATCTCGCCTCATATCATTCTGGTTAGTCTTACTATCTGAATGTACATGCTCCGCCACAGCGAAAATCCGACTTGTTCGTCAAGGTAGATGGGATTCGGCGAGTGGCTTCCAACCGGTCCAGGATTAGCCTCCCAAGGAGTTTGAAGGACACAGTAGTGATATTGGCGGGTAGTTTTCCTGGGTTGTCCATACTTGTTTATTTGGAGAGTGCGCTGATTGTTTTTAGCCCTGCCTTCAATCTTGGGTAAGGACTGGTTGGTATAAAGGCAACGTGTAGAAATCAAGACAATACGTGTATTGGCCAAGCCATAAAGGCCATAACGTATTGCCGCAAACGCGTTGCGAGCAAAGTAGCAACGCGTGCGACATTTCGGCAACGCGTTGCTACATTTCCAGGCAAGCGTTTCTGCTTTTCGGCCAATCCAAATCCATAATTCTGTGACGTATTTCAAAAATAGACCCACAAACGCGTTGCAAAGTAATCTAGCCACGCGTTGTTGAAACTCACAACCGTTGCAACTCCCTTCAACAACAACGGCGTTGCCGAGATTCAGCAACGCGTGGTGAGCTTTACATTACAAGCGTTGCGAAGGTCCCAAGCCATAAGGGTCATCACGTATTGCCGCAACGCGTTGGTGAAAAGTAACAACGCGTTTTCACATTTCGGCAACGCGGTGCGGGCTTCGGCCATTAAAATCATTGATTTCTGTGACGTATTTCAAAATATAGATCCACACAGCGTTTGCGGCAATATCGTTATGACCCTTATGGCTTTCACCCCGCGTTGCAAGCCATTCACAACGGTTGCGAGCTTCACAACCGTTGCAAACTTCACACGCGTTGTGAAGGCAATAAGGGTCATAACGCATTGGCGCAACGCGTTGTGAAGGTTGCAACGCGTTTTGAAGGTCCGCACGCGTTGTGAGATTTATCTTTTTGACATACGTCACAGTAAATTCTATTTTGATTGTCCTACACCGGCAACGCGTTGCTGAATGCATCAACGCGTTGCTGAAATGTCGCACGCTTTGCCGAAATGTCGCAACGCTTGGCTACTTTCTCACAAGGCGTTGCTGCAATACGTTTATGTCCCCTATGGCTTGTTAACCTTAAGCAACTCGTTGCGAAGCTTGCAACGCGTTGTGAGCTCGCAACGCGTTGTGAAGTTTGCAACGCGTTGCAAGAGTATCTAGCAACGCGTTTGTGGGTCTATTTTTTGAAATACGTCACAGAAATTCTGATTTTGATTGGCCGACAAAGAGAACACCGCAACGATTGCTTACAGTCGCAACGCTTGCCGAAATGATCCGCAACGCTTTGCTACTTTCTCGCACGCGTTGCACAGTCAATACGTTATGGCCTTTATGGCTTGCCATAATCGTGGCCGCAGTGCATCCGAACATCACGCTGGTATATTACCGGCCCCTGGTCCTTTCCACTCTTTATTTTGGCCCTAATAGCAGAGGTAAGCGTCTCTTTGTGAGAAGGGTGGTTGAAAGTGAACCGTCAAGGCCAGGGGCTAGACGAAGTTTGTGGATCTTTTGGTTGACAGAGGCGAGGTGGAATTCTTATCAATGTATCCTTGATGAAACGACCATTTGCGAGGAGTTGCCGGCTATGGGAGTTGGCCCAGACACAGTGCAATTTCAGATATCATTTGTGCTCTTCAGCTAGCTAACCGAATAGAGGGACAGTTTGGGCACGTTGATATCCAGTAATTCATGAAATTGGAATGCATAAATGCATAAACTTCATCTTTATTTAGGCCGGCTGATTCTCTATCACATGCCAAAAATTTTACGCTTTTTAAGCGTTCTAAAAGGCAAGGTCCGGGGTCATAGAATACACTGTCCGTGTGACTGATGTCCTACCACCCATCTGTCTATTGTGTTGTGCTGTATTGAGTGCTGTAGCATCATTTGTTTCAGCACTGAAACAAATGGCCTGTCTACCAAGGGTCACGGTTATTCCGTTACATGTTGCGATGGAGCTAGGACACTCTCATGGGGGACACTCAGTTTCTTTACATCGGGGCAAGGTAACCTTGGCAATAGTATACAAAGGGATTCGGACACCTAGTGACACGAGAAATGAGATCTAGTATTATTGAAATTGGACTAAATTAAATACTTTATATTTCATATTTATAATGAAGGCGTGATTATTTAATATTGCCGAAATTGTCTGCTTTTAAAGTGTGTCCAAAAGCCATGGTACCTTAGTGCAAGAACTAGGTTTCACTGTCCGACCTATCGGGCAGTCTCATCCGTTGCACTATTTACAGTAATGATCGCGTTCTGTGAGTGAAAAGCATGTTAAATATTGATTATTGTCCCAATTTTTTTTTTTTCGTGTGATTTTAATTCCACAAGACGTTCTGCTTCTCTGTGCCTCTCAGAGCACAGCATGGCAACAGAATACCGACCCCCCAATATTCGTTTAAAAAAGTATTTGGTTTGTTTAAATTTTACTAGTAGTATTTCAGCACTATGGATTTCTGTTTCCACATCAACAGGTATCAAAATAACGCCAAGATAAGAAAATTCAAATGCTAGCAGAACAACGCTTTGAAATAAATCAAGTATTTAGGAACCGACTAACAATTCTGAGTTGGTCCTTTTAACAATTTAATGTTTTAACACATAGTTTTGTAGATATGCCAGGGTTTCACGCTTCGGTCAATTTAGCATCAAATTACAAATATAGACACCACAAAAAGCATCCCTTTTTATAATAAAACATGATTTGGCAGGGAACAGTGGCGGCCATTTTAAAAATTACCACCATTTTGTATTTCAATTGGCCATTCTGAAAACATGATTATATTCATAAAGAACACTTGATAATGCTTAGTCATTGTGTGATATATTTCCCAAAATAAGTGTAGTGCCTCTATATTATTGAAAATAATAGGTTCTGGCGGCCATATGTTTTATGCCAAAATTTCCATTTTTTTCACAAAAAATAAAAAAAATTTTTTATTTTTAATATGTTAATGTGGAAGTTTCTTAGAGATGTTTCCAACAACAATTCCATTTCGTTCTAATTTTTTCCAGGTATAGCTATATTTTTGCTAGATGTGACTGGCCTACCGGGAAATGCAACCGCACCTGAAGATACGATTTTTTTTTACATCATCAATCGAGTAAAAACATTTTTTTTTTTTTCATGTGATTGCCGACTAGCAGGACAATAATCCTTTAATGCGATTTCAAACAAACCCACGGGCGAATTGACCGGAGGAATTGAAAGGGAGCGCTGCAATAAAATAAAATCCCTACATAAAGTACAGGACTATATGATAGGTGAAGTGGAGTTGTTTCGCCCTTACATACGCGTACGTTTAGAAACCAATTACTAATATCTCCTATATCGATGGTTAATCCTCATGTAAGTAGATTTAACCTTTTTCTTCAAAATGAATGTAAGGCTTACCAGCTAAAGAAATTCTGGCTTCTTGCAGACCCAAGGTTGGGGTCATTCATACTGGCAGCGAGGGCGAGGAGCGAAAAGTGATGCGAAAACGCCACCCCCCCCCCCCCCCCAAAAACTGGAGAATTTTTCAATGCCAAAAGACATGTACAATGCAATGAACGCGATTCACGCCGCACAAAGAGCACACACGAATTTTGACTCGTTTGGTTTCTAATCTTTTCCTATCTGCATTCAATTCCACCAATATAGCGATAAATGTTGGTGGAATAGGTTCCTTGATTCTTGTAGATTGCCTAAAATTGAATTCACGGCTTCATAGTGTGAAGGAAATATGAAACAAACGCGAGTTATTTACAGCTACCTACGTACGAATCTCCATGAACATTCCACGTCTTACTGTGAAATTGTCTGCATGCGGCTAGGATAATTCACCGCGTGCACAAATACTAGACTTGATCAAAAATCTTGGAATGGCACCAGCAGTTTGTACTGATTGACAAATATTTTCACAACTCATGCGAGAACCGATAACGTCTGTATCCTGCGATAAAATCATCTAATATTATCATTATTAGGTTTTCAGAATCTGACGTGAAAACAACTAGTGAATCAGGCTTGACCAAGTGTAGAGTAACTAGATCCTAAATATTAGATAATATAAAAGAACCAGTAGAAACTGGGGAAAAACTCGAAAGAAATATAAAAACCCCAAACTAGGACACAGGAACCAGCAAAAGAAATGGAAACCAGAGACACCAGGAAACAAAAAAAAATGAAATACTAGCACAGGAACCACCAAAGAAATAGAACCAGGAGACACCAGAAACCACAAAAAAATAAAACAGACAGCAAAACCCAAAATAATGACCCCAAGAAATGGAATATCCTATACTACTTCCGCCAATCAGTACCCTCCAGGAAAAACTCATGTCTGGTCTTTCAAACTCATGTCATGGTCTCAATGTCACCATCTCAGGTGCATGGTTTATTGTTATATTAGGTGTGAAACAAAGGTACAGGATGGAAGAGTCTTTTTTTTGATGAAAACATAATAATGAATAATATTGGATGATTGAGTAGGTAAAGAATTATCGGTTGACTATGGTTTGAAAAATATTGTGCGAGTCGCGGAGCGATGAGTGCAATGATTTTCAAATCTCATAGCGAGACCGATAAATTCTTGTATCCTGCGATAAAAATCATCCAATGTTATCATCTTAGTTTCAGTGAATTCTTGACTTGAACAACAAAAAAATAGGTGAGCAGGTTTGACCTGGCTTGAAGTTTAGAATAACTAGATCCTATAACATCAGTGAAAGAAAAATTTAGCACAAGGGAACTGAAAAAGGAAGTAGAACAAGAAAACACCATCTATGGGAACTACCACAAATTTTAAAAGTAAACACCAAATGAACCAGACAGCCTGAACCACCAAAAGGTGAACAAGTAGCCAGCAATTGAAGCACCCAAAGAAATGGAACCGGCAGACACCAGACCATCCGAGAAATTTAAAAACAAATACCAGGACACCACAAAAGAATGGAACCAGTTCAACAGGAACCACCACAGGAAATGGGACCAGTTAGACGCCAGGAACCACCAAAGAAATTGAATTAGAAATTGAATAATTTGAATCAAGAACACCAAAGAATGGAACAGTAACAATAGGGAACACAAAAGAAATGGACAAGAAAACACAGGAACCACCACAAAATTCCCAACAGTAGACACAAGACCCACAATCATGACACCCCTCAAAAAATGGATCATCCCTAAAGTTCTTAAGCCCAATCTGAAGCCTCCCAGAAAAAACTCTGTCCTGGTCTTTTAAAATCAGTCATGGACTAAAACCCATCGTGCATGGTTTATGTCCTTAACGATGGGTACAAAAGGTATAGGTTGAAGATTCTGAAAACAGAATGGTTGAAAATTGGACTTAACGTTTCGAACAAGATGGAAAAACACACAGATTATGCGCTCTCGCATATCCCCCTACTGTTTTTCAAGCCAGAGCATAACATAGGCTAAATTTAGTATTTGTCCTATAGTAAATTAGAAATGCCACAATTTTTGTACCAAAGAAAAATTCCCAGGTTAATCCTTTCACACGGGGTGATTGTTCTATAGCTTTACATAGGCCAGAAATCAGAATTGTCACA
>JAMKCH010054204.1:0-12837 GCA_023653785.1 Ophioderma brevispina | reverse complement strand
AATTTCATTTATATAGGTGCTATCAATAGTGGACAATGGCCAAAGATGCGTTATTTGCCATCCGAGGATATATGCACCGTAAGATTGTTGGTTTCCAAGTTAAAGGTACGGGGGTTCGTTAACATGGTTAGGGTGGGGCTAGTGTTAGGACTAGGCGGAAGGTTTGGATTAGTGTTAAACTCGAGATTTGAGATGTCTGCTCGAACGTTCATTGGGGCATTATCCCTATCTACGTACCATACCAATTGAATGAACCTTAACGCCAATTGTGATTTAAAAAACGCGTGATACTAGAAATTGTCAGCAATGCGCTGCGTACAATGGATTTCTGTGCATTTAATATGATTTTAATTTTCACGATCCGTTGTACCTTCAGTCGCTGAGTTTAGTCACAAGGACACGATCATTGCACTGCAAAAACAGCAACCACTAATTAATACTTCACCGTTTATGGCTAAGGCTTGTACAGTAAAGGTATGGTGAGGGTTTATTTAATAACAACTAAAAACGTTACCAATTACAAAGCTGTGTATGTGATAAAAACGTATTATTTAAACACGTTTAAACTTTTGATAATAACCATAGACCATCTGGTAATTTTAAAATACTTTTAGTTTTATTAAAATTATTACTGTGCCATATTTTGTATACCAATCCGGAAAGGGGGTGGTTACCACCCCTTCGATTTTATTCATTACAAAATATGATTACTATAAATTAGGAGCCACGGGATATCTTAAAGAGTTTTCTTTCCATTGGTATCAAAATAAGTACGAACATTTATTGGAGTCACTATCGACGTTAAGAATAAAAGAAACTCCGGAAATACTGGATATAGGGTGAAAAAAAATTTAATGAGTCAAACATTATGGCACTAAAAACCGCTCTGTGCATGTAAAAAAAAAATTATTTAGATTTTGGATATAACATTGTGGTGAAAAAATCGAAAGTTCCCTTATTCCTGCACTGGTCTATTTTTAAGAGACACTGGCCCATTTGACAAATAGTGCGCCCTCAGATTTTCCAAAATCGAGATTTTTGCATGGTTGTAAGGCTTTAAATACAAAAGCCCTCACCCGAAATGATGAAGACCAATCAGCTTCCTCATGCGGGTAAAACAGCAACGATTTTATTTTATAATTTTTTAACCGTCGCTCGGCGCCGAATTACTTCAGCAGACGACACGGAACTGGCGTTAAACACAAGAACACGCACGCACGTATGCAGTTTCCCACGATGAAGCACACTGTGTGACTGGTCTATAACCTTTTGTGGTTTAATATCGGTGAGTACGAGTCAAAACTATTCATGTAATATACACATTTGTGAATTAAAAGTTATGAAAAAACTTAAAACGTTAGCTACCAAAATACCTGGATTGTCTGTATCATCATATCAATGTCCCTATAGTTTGGGGGTATGTTATTTTATGTGTAAGAATAAGTCTGCGTTCTTCCAATGGCCTGTGACCTGGTTTTGACTATCCAGTGGGGAGAGAAATTGACGAAGAAAGAGAAATTTCTATTTTGTGAAAATGTCCCAGTGCCGCTTTAAATGACAGTTTGATGACGTTTTGCAACCAAAAAAGTGATGGGAAATTTAGGAGACTGTTTTCAGGGACTTATTACACAGGGCTCATGTAGGCCGCGAGGTTTCATAAGGTAACTCATCAAGTCGTCTAGAATTATTAGGAATTTGATGTTATCTTTCACTCGTTGTGCTGATAAAAACTCAGCTTTCGGGAGTTTAATGCAAAGATTGCAGGTGATTTGGGGCATTGCTCTTCAAAAACTTTCTAGCTGTATATCTGACACAAACGTCTTGGATGTCAAATAACATGCTGCATAACAAATCCAGAAAAGACAGAATTGTCTTTCCACACCTGTGTTTGAAAAACTCCTCCATCGGTCAGATCTGGGTTACACCTGTTCTACATCTGTGTGTATAAAGAAACCTTTTTGATTCCACCATGAAGTATGTCCCACTCAGATGGAGCTGAAGAGTGAAATTACATATTCGTATTTATGGCGTATTCGTAGTTCGGTTTATAACTTGATGTGCAAAACATTGGGTACGATTTGGTCTTGTCCCGCATTGATTATGCCACCTCATTAACTATATGGCACCAATGAGATAGATCTGAAAATGCTCCAGCGCCTCGCTAAATATAATCCTAAAATATTGAATTCCAAAGTTTGAGATGCAATCAGATTTTTCGTTGTGTATGGTATATAGATTGATGTATAGTATAACAGTACCGTAGGATCCTGTGATAACAAAAAAACTCACGATCGGAATTATTACACAAGATTTGTAATCTCCCTGAAATCCCTAAATGCCATTTTGTCACTTTTCAAAATCACGGCGCGGACCTTCAGGGAGGAAGTGCTCTTAGATCTAACAAACATACCGCTACCTCTTTTTTTGGCGGTGATCGTCAGGTTGCTTGTCATTTTCCTCTAGGGACGTCGTAAGTGGTTAAGGGATATGAAGGACATCGATTTGAGCTTAGATATTTTAACAGTGATTGATATGTGGACAGCATTATGCACATGCCAAAAACGATTTTTGTAGGAAAAAATAAGGGCAAGATAGCTAGGTGGAAAATCTGAGTCATACGGTAACCAATGCACTCAGCTACAATCTTGGTCCTGGAACATTTATAACATGCATGGAAAGCTATTGCAAGGAGATCGGGCTTGAAAGCGCATTGTCATAAACTTTCTCCCGAATGATGTTGAAGTTAAAGGGGCATTTCGTATCAACAGCATCGTCCCCCCGAATACCTAAAAAGCTGTGAATTTTATCTCATCTGAACGTTTACATTAGTATCCATGTGTACCAAATCGTACGTGCAAATTCGGTCGTATCTGTAAGAAAATCGCTATTTTGTATTTTTGTCCGTAAACGGACAGAAATTATCGCACGGTGGCTATGGGAACCGTGGGAAACGAGCATTTGTCTAAAACACCCAAAACAGCGAAGTCGGGATGGGATCACATAAAAAGTTGTGAATAAGCTTTTCCAAAGGATATTAGTGAAAACGAATTAAAAACACAGGTGCTGGAATCACGAAAGAACCTTTAATATGCAGCGGATTGATGTGTTTACGAATGAATTGAGGGGGCGGAGAACAAAATCTACAGAGTGTGATACAACAACTATGAACAGGTTGTAGAACGTATTGGTTATTTTTTCAATCATGGTCTTTTTAAAATAGTCCAAGTAGGGAAAATGTCAATGGTAGGACACATCGATTATTTTTTATCGTATGGCAGCCGCGCTAGTCCCACTCACTGCACCAACCTGTAAGTACGTATTGCTTTGTCCACCAATTTATGAGTGCTGGCCAGCATTCAGTGTGGAAAACGGGCCTTATATTTCTACCAAACCAGGGTGCCGTGTAATACATACCAACTAAGATGGCAACTCCTAGCTAAAATTGATCATTAGGTTATGATAGTTCTGAAAACACGTGATGACAAAAATAAAGTGATGGCAGAATCTTGCAGTAAACCAGCATTTTGCAATGGGCCGCCATTTTTCAAAGTACGATATCAGCATAAACGACCGTGGTTGACTTAGTGGTCAGAAATGTAGTAGTTGTCTGGTTCAAGAGTTCAAATATACATAGGGTTTAGCCTAACGACCATGTCACCAAAGGGTTAAGCGATAGCGTCCATCGCCTATTGCTATGCGCTGTTCCTTGGACTGTAGATTGCTCAGGGACTAATAGAGCTGATGAATGGACAACGGCTTAATTTAGATTCATGCGCACGTCCCGGCTTTATTTCCTTCCAGCTTTCGTCCCTATACGAAACTGCGTGATCGCGGTTACAAGGCTCTCGGCATCAGTTCTCTACTGTAGAGCACGCGATGTTACTCACCACAAAACTGCATGAACGGGAGCTGATCCTCTCCTGCGGAGGTTAGGACGAGTCTACAGAACTATGATTTGGGTGGTCCTTCATTCCTTTACGGCCCCGTTGCCGCGACCCTAAGTGAAGTACTCGAGCTCAATCCCCCTATCAACGCTTTCACAGTGTGAATGTTACCACTCCCATGAGCGAACGTTCGTTCTTTTCCTCGTAGGTGGTGAATGATTGAAGGAGCGTTGTGCACCTACGGCCCTGTATGCCGCGTCGGGACTTCACTACCCGTCGGTAATAACACCACTAGTGTGTATGAATGGTAATAATAACGCTGTGTCTTGTCGCGATCCTCTCATAATTTTAGTCCTTAGGCTATCTGTCACTTCTTAGTTCCAACATACCCAAGATGTGAAATACCAGTACCAAAGAGTGTTAACTACTGCAATGTCAGGCTTAATGCGGAAGTGGGTAAATATATTTACCCAGATCTTGATACTTAATACCAACACAGAATCCTCGATAACTCCTCCTTAGAACTTTCCTAACTGCGCTTTATCCCCCATGAACGAAAACCCCAAACATTGACTACCAATAGGGTGCACGTGGCCATTAACATTTACTTGTTCGAAATTCTGGGCCATTTTACTCCTTGGCATATCTGAAACAAACAATAATGGTTTTCTATTAAAATATCAGGCTAAATATCAAAATTCACATGCACAATTCCAGATAGGGTAAATATATATAGAGTAGTCAAGGGGTCACATTTTGGGTTCACATTGGTAGTCCCTGAATAACTGACACGACTCATTTGACAGTTTTTGAGAATATGGCTATTGAAATTCCTGACGCTCTAAAACATCACTTGTCAACCACATCGTCATCCTAGGTGCGGTATAGCATGAGGTATAGGATTTGCCTTTTTTCATTGACCATTTTGGAACATAGGGACGTATGCAAACTTCATTACTTGTATATTTACCTGCAGTTTTTAAAATATTTTCTTTGAACTCCTTGACGCAGAAATTTTTGAAATTTACACCACAATGATCTTCATAGGCTATATAAGAAGAAATGTAAGGTTTGTGCCAATAAAATTCAGCCATCTTGGAAAATAGCGTGCATATGTAACATTTTATAGTTTTGGGGAATATTTTTATGACTCCTTCCAGAAACAAACATTTTTCACACCAAAATTGGTCTTCGTAGTTGTTTTTGGCTTTAAGATGGCTTACAATTTGGAAAATGCCGTCGTATGCACATATGCACCACTTTTATTTGTCATCACCTGTTTTCACTGAGCTCCACTCCCTACGGTCACTTTTAGCTATGATTACAAACATGTTATTATTCGCGGCCCGTACACTCTCCTAAAATGTTGATGCTGCAGCACTAATTGCTTTGTGTTGCGTCGAATTAATTTGCCTACATTAAAACATTTTATTTTTTTTTAATTCCAGGTACCATTACGTGCATTGCCTGTGCTAACCGAACTTGGGCAAGTCATCGACTTCTTAGATGATGGTACATATATTACCCGACGAAGCTATGGATTAGGAAGTAAAATCCTTTTCTACAGATTATGGATGGTATCCCCCACCCAAAACCCAACCCAACCCCCCCCCCCGCAGAACCCAGAACAGCAAGTATGAGCAACGGGCCTTCATAATCGAAGAGCGTTCGTATCTAAATTTTATCTTGATAGAATTGCAACTCATTCAACCTCATCAGTCCTGTTGAAAACATCAAACAAAAAAACATTATGACTAAAAAATTATATTCGGCAGGTTTGTACCCCGACCTCGGTGTCCGACCCCTTATGTCAAACCACATGACCGTTGATGAAGTATTTTGATACGATTTCTGTCATATATTTAGCAACAAATGGACACGGTGTTTTTTATTTAAACCAAGTCACGAGATAAGAATACCTTAAATGGTAAAACAAGTTTTTTTTGACCAATACAGGTTTTCCAAAAAGTAGTACCCATCGACGCTCCCAAATTTGTATTTTCATCATAACAAAATCAATGACATTGGGTTAGTTGGTTTAATAGTCATCGTTGACATACTGTAATCTTTAAAATAATTGTGGGATTATGAAAACTGAAATGATAAACTTAATTGTGTTTGAGATGCCGATTCGTCTGTTGGGCAAAGTAACAAACATTGCATGCTGTGTTTATACTCGTTTTTAACCAATTGTTTTGCAACACGCTTTACTCCTGTCGGGAATTCATTATTAAGCACTCGACACTTAGATTGTGGTACCAATGGACAGGTATACTCATCTTCTTTCATATCTTGTGACGTCAGTAGACCGCGATGCAGCATCAATTTGAATTTGTTGTAGACACCCAGTGCACAATTGGGCGAAAATGTCAGATTTTTTATGCAGTTTTGGGCTCTAAATTGATGGCAAAGGACTACTTTTAATATACAGATAGTTTTCCTAGGCCAAACCAAATCAGTGGTTAATTATTAGGCAAACTGGATGACATTGAGCAAATAGGAAACCCAACACTGTTAAAGTTCCATCGCCCAATCGCTCCGATCCTTGTACCACAGAAGTGGTCAATATTTTGGTTTTTACAAAAGCTACCCCATTTACCTGTGAAATCATAGGGGTAAACGATGTTTGGTTTTGGCTTTTTATGAGCAAAAACGTGTCCCATTTGGGTCGACCAATATTACGTTACACAGTACACAGGGCCTGATAAAATCACCATAGTTTATTTTACAGCTCTCAAGTTAGAAACGGATTGAAATATCGGTGGTGAACTTTACATTTGGGTGTTTTGGGGTCAAGAAATCCAATGAACTTCAGAAGATGGAACGCTTTATATTAATCAAATTGGATCAGCACCCTTTAAATATTATCCAATAGAGTCACATAATGTAAAGTGTATGTAAGTAAGTAAGTAAGTAAGTAGTAAGTAAGTAAAATAAAATATAAAGGTTGATAAATATTGTACGGGAGCGGAGCGCCCCGGCGGACTCGCGGTTAAGTTGCAGGACAGAACCTTGCGCTCCTTCCGAATGACGCACGTGACTCGGTTAATCAGTTTCTCAAGAATTTTATTACAACCAGCCTTCGTCGTTGTCGTCAGATTACATCACAACGCCAATACCTATAACGGATACGCAACTGCGATTACATGTCTTTATAAACTATTTACTTAGTTACACACTTTAATTTTGCATACCTAATTTACATACCCTACTCAAACCACTTTTGGGCATAGGTTCCCCTCTAATGGCACTGGCCGGCAATCTACATACACCATAGACACCTGGGTGCATTTTTTGGATTTCACACACATATAGTTTTAATAATTCTAAATATAACACTACAATGTCAAAAGCACTTTTTGGCTAGGTGTTCCCCCCTCTAATCCTGGCCGGCAATCGTAAATCAACCTATGACCCTGGGGTGCATATGTTTGCATTACACACATGTGTTTTATATTTTCTTTTACACCACATAATAATAAAAACATTTAAAAGGAGACACCAGTGGGTTCCAACACAGACACATTGCTTCCTCGTGACATTCGTCGCTACAGTACTTCGCAGACACCTGATTTTCACCGTCCCATGGGTTTACTCAACTCCATTATGATGCCTCATCGTCACATTTTTATATTTATTGAAGGCGAAGCCATTTATACCTCGCACAAGAACGTCGAGCACTAACAGTGAGGTGCCGCCTTTCGCATGCATTGTCACATAATATTATTGAAGGCTAAGCCATTTGTACCCCAACAAGACGTCGACACTACATTGAGGTGCCGCCTTTTTCGCATGCAGTGTCACATAATATTTTTGAAGGCTAAGCCATTAATACCTCCAACAAGACGTCGTAGCACTACAGTGAGGTGCCTTCCTTTCGCATGCAATTGTCATATAATATTCATTGAAGGCTAGGCATTTATACTCCAACAACACGTCGAGCACTACGGTGAGGTGCTTGCTTTGGGCATGCTTGGTCAATAATATGCAGTTGAAGGCTAAGCCATTTATACCTCCACAACACGTCGAGCACATACAGTGAGGTGCTTGCCTTTCGAATGCATTGTCCACATAATATTTATGGAAGGCTAAGCCATTTTACCTCCAACAACACGTCGATCACTACGTGAGGTCTGTGCCCTTTTCGCATTCATTGTCACATAATATCATTGAAAGGCTAATCCATTTAACCTCCAACACCACGTCGAGCACTACAGTGAGGTGCTTGCCTTTCGAATGCAATGTCACATAATATTCATGAAGGCTAAGCCATTTATACCCCAACAACACGTCAAGCACTACAGTGAGGTGCCTGCATTTCGCATGCATTGTCATCTACCATTGTGACATTAATGGTGACATTATAATTGGTGACATATGGTGACATTATAATTGGTGACATTTTTGTCCATTAATAATTTGTGACATTTTGTACCTTTAAATATGGTGACTATTGTACCATTTTGGATGTGACACATTTTAATTTGTGAGATGGGATGTGACACATTTTTTTATTTGTGACATTGCATGCGGCACATTTTAGTTTGTGACATTGGATGTGACACATTTCTGGTTAAAAACCCACCAAACTCTCCTCTTACCTCTTCTGATGAATAAACGTGGTTAATACATAATAATAACTAAGTTTTACATGTGCTTAATTATGTTTATTTTCTCACACCAACCCCCCTACTTTTCATGTCACCATTCGCTAGATGTGAGTTACAGCCAGTCTAAATTTTACACATTAACACTACAATATGTTCCCAGTTCTCAATCATCATACAATAAAATTCCATATCCGTCTATTACCTAATATCATCATAATATTATCCCTATGAGAGCATGTTCCTACTATCCCTACAGAATAGTAATTCCTTAATGGAAGTTTATTATTCCGCCAAAACATCAAATTGCCAACATTTTCATTAATTCACCAAATCCATAATGCAGGAGAAGTGATGACTTTATAAAACTGTTGATTACAAGGCACAGTTATCTGTGTCTTTAGAATTATTTTAATTAGTATTTATTTTATATCCCATATAGTTTTCAAAGCAATAAAGAGAAGAACAACAACTTCCGGAGCGACTCTCCATTTAGACGGAACATTAGCCTTGTCCTTCACATCTACAATTTATATTATTTACACTATCAATATGGATCCAATTCCTCCTAAACTAAACAGTTGAAGCGAAAATACTTAATAATGCCTTCATCGCTCCTAACTTCATTTAAAAGTTCTTCACCTAATAACAAACATCATTATAATTTTCGCTTTAACTCTCCTAATTATTTGCAATTCGGTGGCGCATATGCATAACATACAGTGAGTGACCTAGGTTTACATTAAATTAATCCTTCCATTAATAAAGAGAGAAATATTTAATCATGTTCTTGATCGTTTCCTAATTCTTCAAGTTTAAAATAATAGTCACACAACATATGATTAGTTTCTATCTCTTCCGTAATTATAAGCAGTTTCATGCGCAGGTGCAGTACCATACAGTGAAAGACCTTGAATTTACATAGTTACCGGAAATAAATTAACAATTAAAAATCAAAGAGGAGAAAGATTGCACAATGTGCATTTTTCACAAAACAAAATCTTATCATTTCCGAAAATCACTATATAATAATTCCCAATTTCATTTATAATAATTTACTAGTCAGTCAAACATAATCTGAAGATAATAGCACACAAAAAAAAAACCCAGTCCTCAAGTCGACATGGGGTCCCTACACTGGCGGTGTACACGACAACGACCATGACTACAGCAAGTCACACGCATTAATGAGCCGCAAATGTACTTGTACATGTATCATGAAGGAAACGACAATGGCTTCCGCGCATCACACAATAACCCGCATACCATAGAGTTGTACTGTAACTGACAAGATGGCGCAATTGTGTCAAAATCTCCCTTCTCTCTTCAATTTTCAATTTTATAAGTGAAGGTTTGACAACAATCACACCACCAACAATCCCCATCACTGCAGATATGGTATGCAATTAATGATTTTAGAATTTTAACGAAATCATGAAATTCCAGTGATTTTTCTGAATGTAAATTTCATTGACGGTAAACTGCACACTGTCGTTTGCTTCTCGATTTTTCACCCTAATATTTCACGATCTCTCGTAACACCTATTTACATGACAGTAAACCTAACGTCCTATCGGTGATATCAGAATACAAAATTTATCAATCAAGAAGCTAGCCTGCCATGAATTCATGAACTTTAATTACGAAAATACTGACTCAATTTTCAAATTGTGACGAGTAGAATTTTAATCTCCACACATTTTCGACATATTTCTCAAATCTAACCTGTCACAATCCTGATTATTCATGCTATCTGCCAATCCTTCCTATTAGCAAGTAGCCTGTGGTGCGGCTGATTTTGAGATTATAGCTCTCTCGTATCAACACCAGACATGATCGCAAATGTGCATTAGAATTATGATACTTTGCCCGCTCCACAGGTAAAAAAATATCTTGAAAAAGAGCAATTCGCAATGCGTGTTACGCACCTATAACAGGATACGCAGACTGAACGTTTCGCACATCAATAGTCAGGTGATCGACCACGCATCGTAACCATGAGTCACGCGGTGAACCGTTGCGCTGATTGGGCAAGTATCGTGACTCCGTGGCGGGCTCACGCGGATTGGCAGAATGCCTACCTTTCTAAGAGAGCACGATTTTTATGACATGACTATGCATAATTAGTACTGACGTAAATGGAAATTAATTTGTAGGCAAGAAGCCATGGGAACCATTTGGTGTCATTAGTGTGACAAAATAATAAAACTAAGAAAACCCAGGCTAACGTTCCATCCCGTTTCAATATATCAATTATTATGCCTCAGAAAGCCTCCGTGTCAATACCGATGCCACGAGACTTGCGCGTACCGCCCCAACACTGCTAACAAACCGCAAAGTTAGGGGCATTTCCGTCATGCAAACTCGTCAAGCAAATGCCTGCATTTTATTATTTTTGAATTTTAAAAACTATTTTGGCTCCAAGTCAGCTTATTCTTGCATATAAGAATATTTGATGGCTTTTTCCATCCGAGATGTATAAAGTTGGAGTGGGTAAAAGGCACAACATTGCAAGTTACCCTAGCGTATTTTGCATGTCAAGCAAATGAGTGGCTAATATCACAGTCATGCAACAAGTTGGGTGGTTGTCTCATGAAGCAGTACAAAGTCCTCTGGTCCATATGCCTACTATCAATTCATTTACATTTCCTAAGCAGGTAGAAACAAACTTTTGATTGGAGGACAGCCTACCCATCACAGTGGATAACTTCTCAGTTCCATTGACATATATGGATGACTGACACCATGGTCCTTCCATTAAATGTGTAATATACAATGCAATTAACACAGCTTGTTGATTTTGTAATCTCGGTGCAATAGGATGTGGTTAAATATTAGGATCTATGTGCAAAACTACCCACTATGTTCGTTCCACATTGCTGAACATCTAAAACAAGGAAATCCGTGTGACAACTGTAGTATCCTGAAATACTGTTCACTTTACTTCTTTTAAAAACCAGACTAGATTAATAAATTTAAACAAAAAATAAATACGAACACTTTCGGATCATATTTTGTGAATGAGGATGAACAGGGGACCATGCGTATTCTTGGGCAAATTGGCCCAAAGTAACGATGTTAAAGTGCCTGAGTTTAAGGCTGGTGTTTTCCAGAACCCAGTGATAGGGACTGCAAAAATAAGGGGGATGGGTACATTTCAAAATTAAAGTTTGATGCATGAGTATGGTTGCTGCCTTACATACGTAGTTATAATCTCTCTAATATGAGAGGGTTTCTTTTGATCTCAAGTTTTACACTAACATATTAAGTACTAACATCCTCGCTACGCGATGGTTGTTTTTTAAAAGACTATTCTTGTTAAAAATATCGGGCGATCGATATTTTCATGGCGAGGGCGATATTTTTCTCCCAGAGCTTGAACTGGCGAAATGCGTACCACACGGATGTCACTAACTACCAGACCACGAGGATGAGTGGGAAACAGAATAAGTCTAAAGCTCGAACTCTGTGCACACGAACGAGTATGTTTATTTCCAATTCAATCAATTTGTATCACATTTCGTTGAGAAGATCGTTGTAGCAGGTTCACCTTGAAAAGGTGAATATATTTCTCCCAGTATTATAAATATCTCCCGCGAACTCCTCATGCTGCAGTGTTTTTCATTTTTTGAGTTTTTGCTGTAGCATTTTAATAAGACCTATCCTAGTATTAAACACGGTAAAAACGGAGCTAATGAGGTTGTTAAATTGTCGTTATGGCGTAAATCAATTCCAACAAACCCAAACGCTAATCAAGTAAGCTGCTGATTTTTCAACAAAATGACATAAGGTCCCATGTCGTTGTCCTGCAAAAAAAAAAAACAAAAATGGAATCTTTTCCGTATTTTTTGCCAAATAAATAGTGTTGATTTTTTGTACTTCGGAGTAAAACTATACTTGGTTTTTCTTGATTTTAAAACTGGACAAGCATACATCACATCAAAATACAGGGCAAATTTTGGTCTAGAAACCACCGCATGGAATAGATGAGCGACAGAATCAAAATTTTGTTATTTTATATATCCTTCTTACCCACAGCCCACGTATTATCAGCACACTGAATAATCTTTTAGTCAAAATGTTCCTTATTTTGACAATTAAAAATTAGTCATGCAAATCACTTTTTTTATCATCAAAAAAAGTAACTTCAATGCTGGAACTGTTTTCTATGCTGGAAGATGACTTCCCATATTTTAAAGTATTTTCAAGATTACAATATTTTCATTACC
The DNA here is from genome assembly GCA_023653785.1 of Ophioderma brevispina. Lineage (NCBI taxonomy): Eukaryota > Metazoa > Echinodermata > Ophiuroidea > Amphilepidida > Ophiodermatidae > Ophioderma > Ophioderma brevispina. The sequence continues at coordinate 117 of JAMKCH010054204.1, read as the reverse complement.
TCTAAATTATACACTTTAAATGACTAATTAATGCTGACGAATTTTAATTGTCAACCAACAATTATTGACTAATTAAAGACGACTTTAGACCGGTCAAATGATAGAATTATTTAGCAA
>JAMKCH010054203.1:0-10755 GCA_023653785.1 Ophioderma brevispina | reverse complement strand
ACTGCCCAGTGGCGGTAACGGGATGCCCGCTCTGCTTTTTTTTTTTTTTTGTTTTATGGGGGGCAAATTTCCCATGTCTTCGGAAATTTTCCCCTTAGGGGGGTCAAAAGCCCATTTTTTCCCGGCCAGAGGGACTAAAAAATGCTGATTTAGCATGATTTTTGACAAATTTTTTCCCGCCAAGTCGTCAGGCACCCCCCCCCCGCTGTTACGCCACTGCCCTTTTGGTAATGTGCAATAAATTTTCCTTCAATGAGATGTATCAATAGCTGTGAATAAGATTTCAGTAGCTTCCCACAATGCATTGCTTCCAATGGAGGTTTTTGCTACAGGTAAGCAGGTGAATCGTTAGAGATGAAACATGGTAAAGTGACAGAATGATCACACAAACTTGCATGTTAAGAATGTTTCATCTCTAACGATTCACAACCTGTACAAAAACTTCCATTGGAAGCAATGCAATTGTCGGAAACTACTGATATCTTCTCTCGCTATGAATCCTCATATGCACATAAGACTATTGCATTAAACCCTAAGATGCCTGACATGCAAAGCTCTAACCACCATATTCATTGTGCCAGACAACTACAGGCCACTATCACTGATTTCCTCAATCAGAAAATAAAAAAAATACTGCAAGTAAACTTGCGAATCCCCCTGGCAAGATGGCAGTCTGAGAACATGACCTCAGATGACCTTTGACCTTGGTATGACCTTGACATCATCCAAATATGAAGAACCCATATGGCACCTTCACCCCAAGTTTGATATAAAATTGGAATCGATTAAGCCCAAATTAATTGAGTCGAGCCCTAAGAAAAAATAAAAATTGAAGGAGAATATGTAATGAGTTGCAAAAATATTGGGCGAGACGCAAGTCGAGCCAATATTTTAAAACTATAGCGAGACCCAATTAATATTGGCGTAAATCATCCAATTTTATCATTATCATGTTTGGGATCCGAGATGTGTCATCAAACTGGACTCCTCAAAAATGAGACTGTGGGTGAAAGGCGCCATTGTATGAGTGGAAAGGGGGTTTTTTTTTATATAAATTTTTTTTTTTTTATATATGAGGCTTAAACTTTTCGCACGAGCCATGAAACAAACCAAAAACTACAACCAAACTGGAACACACACAGTACACATACATAACATACGGACATTCGCACCCTCGCAATATCCCCCTCGAATTTTCAAGCCAGCATGTTTGTTACAAGTATAGTTATCCTAACAACCCTACAATGTTAAGCCCAAAAGCAACCAATAAGGACCAAAATCGGATAGTTTTGATGGTCATTACTGTCAGTACGAACACTTAATGTAACACGTAATTGACTGGGGATTCATAAATCTTTGAACACTCAGTTTTCTACATTTTCTGTCATTTTTTTCAGTTGGAAAAAATAACTATGTGAATTTTGACTTATCCTTCACATTTAAGCTGCCTCTTACAGATTTCAAATATTTTGACTCTTTCGGTCAAATCACTGATAGTGTTCTTTAACCTTTTCAACACCTGCCTAGATTTTGTATCTCAGAAGATGACTCACCCAGACTAGGCATGTTTGACTCATTTGAAAGCATTTTTCACATGATTCATAATATGAGTCATAAAAATGCATGATTTTTGAAATTTTGAACAATTTTTTAGAAAAAATTCTCTATGCAGATGCTTGAAATGCAGGACACAAGGTTAACAGCAATGAACAGTCTGTCTATACTTGTGCGAGATAGCCGCAAAAAAAAATTTAAGAAGAAAGGAGTTCCTTGAACTTCCGGACAACCATGGCATTAGTCTTTCTCATTAACAGACCATCTGAGAACTGAACTCATCAGTTTCCAGTAAATGGATTCTGTGCGCAATGTATTTCTTAATGGTAATGGCCAACAAAGGTCTAATTCTCCACATGGCCAAGGATTGATCCTTCACATCAACACCGCCTCATAGAAGTATGCCAAGAAGTTAGTAATTTTTTTTTTTTTTGAAAAAAAAAAGATCTCTAAGAGATATTTGCAATGCAGGGCACAAAGGTTAAACGGCATGGAAACTAGGCTAATCTACTTGCCAACAGACATCCCACTGATAACTCAACTTGGATGATGAAAAGTCAACATGAAAGTCTGACTCAGAGATTTGCAAAATATTATTTTTTTGTGTAATCATGAAAACTAGTCAACTGAAATAAGATAGTAACCTAAAATCACAATCCGAAATTTGAAATGAATCGAATTTTTTTCGTTTGTGCAGAGAAAAATTTATGTGTAGTATTATGTCCCATAGGATACGTGTATTAAAAAAAAAATGATAACAAAGTTGTGATTTTCTATATGAGGAATTAGAGTTAAGCTTAGCAATTTCACACAGTGATTAGTACATAGTTTCGAAAGCAATTATGCTACATGCAAAAACACGATTTTTTGGGGAAATTGAGCGGACCACCCTACTCAGGAATCTCATGAGTCGGCCTTTAAAGGGCCATTGAAGAAGAAGATAACAACCATAGTCTGTCCATCCCTTATATCACTTGCCTCTTTACAGGATTTGGAGACTTTATATTGTAGATGGTGATTCACAAGCCATATGCAGGATTTGAGATGTTTTGGTCCAAACACACATCCACTTGATTTAGCCACGCAATTCCCTAATTTTAAATGATGCCATTCCAAAGCCAAGTAAAATACCAGAGTGACATTTAATTCCCGGGTTCCCTTCAGAACATCACTGCACAGTAATCAGTCAATTGGGCCCTTTTAAAGGACATCTTGAGTTGGACCATAATTGTGCTACAGTATTCTGCCGGAGGTATTATTTTAATAAGTGCCTTTCAATTCTCACAGTAGATGGAGAAGTAGTAGGGCTATATTAGTCTTATACCTTTTACAAGATGGTGTTTACATAGAATTTGGTTTGAAAATGCATGTTTACCCATAAGAAACTTTATTTATATATTATCCACCACTGCTTATACAAGTATTTAAAAAAAAAACTGTGTCGGGTCGCCAGGCATAATGTTTAAAAGAAATAAGAACAACATTAAAAAGCATGTAAAGGAGTAGACGGTTTTCTAGTTTTAAGTTGCACTTGTATTACAGAAACATGTATAAAAAAGAAATCTCATAACTGTTTAACAGTAGATGTTTGATACATGAGCATAAGATGCATTAGAACAAAACATTGTTATAACTTGATCTCCTCCGTTGACCTTTGACCTGGTGATGTGACATTTGACCTCACATAGTTCTAGCTTTTAATTGAACCACAGGTACACCTGGCCTGTCATTTCAAATAAAGAAAATAGAAAAAACGCCAATGGGCGCAAAATGTAGTTAAACTGAATCCCCAAGTTATAAGCTTTAATTAATTTAACATAGGTTACCCTTCCTGTCATTTCAAATTAAAGAAAATAGAAAAAACGCCAATTGCGGCGCATCCAAAATGGGTTTAAAAACGAATACCCCAAGTGATAAGCTTTATATTTAAACAGAGAGTTACACCTTCCTGTCATTTCAATAAGAAAATAGAAAAAACACCCAATTGGGAGCGCAAAGTGTTAAAAACTGAATCCCCAAGTATAAGCTTTAATTTAACATAAGGTGACACCTTCCTGTCATTTCAATAAGAAAATAGAAAAAACGCCCAATTGGCGCAAAAATGTGTTAAGACCGAATCCCAATTATAAAGCTTAATTTACAACCTCGGTCAAATCCCCTCACTACTCCTCCTCGCTTTTTTAACATAGGATTACGCCTTCCTATTATTTCAAATAAAGAAAATAGAAAAACACGCCCAATTGGGCGCCAAAAGTGTTAAAACAGAATCCCCAATGTGAAAAGCTTAATTTAACATAGGTTACACCTTCCTGTCATTTCAAATAATAGAAAATAGGAAAAAACGCCCAATGGGCGCAAAAAATGGTTAATACCGATCCCCAAGTTATAAGTTTAATGTAACATAGGTTACACCTTCCTATAATTTCAAATAAAGAAAATAGAGAAAAAACGCCCAAGTGGGCGCAAAATGTGTTAAAACTGAATCCCCAAGTTATAAGCTTAAATTTAACATAGGTTACACCTAGTCCTGTCATTTCAAATCAAAGAAAATAGAAAAAAAGCCCAATTGGTCGCAAAATGTCGTTAAACTGAATCCCCAGGTTATAAGCTTTAATTTAACATAGGTTACACCTTCCTTCATTTTTCAAATAAAGAAAATAGAAAAAACGCCCAATTGGGCGCAAATGTGTTAAAACTAAATCCCCAAGTTCTAAGCTTTAGTTAAACTAGGTTTTACACCTTCCTGGCATTTCAATAATAAAATGAAACAACGCCAATTGGGCCGCAAAATGTGTTAAAACTGAATCCCCAAGTTATAGCTTTAATTTAACATAGGTTACACCTTCATGTGCATTTCAAATTAAAGAAAATACGAAAAAACACCCATGGGCGCAATGTTTTAAAATCGAATGCCCAAGTTATAAGCTTAATTTAACATAGGTTACAACCCTTCCTGTCATTTCAAAGAAAGAAAATAAAAAAACGCCCAATTGTGCGCAAAATGTGTTATACCTGAACCCCAATTTATAAGCTTTAATTAATTTAACATAGGTTTATAACGCCATTTCTATTCTTTCAAATAAAGAAAATAGAAAAAACGCCCAATTGGGCGGGCAAAAGTTTTAAACTGAATCCCCAAGTGACAAGCTTTAATTTACATAGGTTACAACCTCCGTCATTTCAATAAGAAAATAGGCAAACAACGCCCAATTGGGCGCAAATGTTTAATACCTGAAATCCCCAAGTTATAAGCTTTAATTTCACATATGTTTACCGCTTCCTATCATTTCAAATAAAGAAAATAGAAAAAACGCCCAATTGGCGCAAAAATGTGTTAAAACTGTAACCCCAAGTTATTATGAGCTTAAATTTAACATAGGTTACACCTTCCTGTCATATTCAAATAAAGAAAATAGAAAAAACGCCCATTGGGCGCAAATTTGTTAAAACTGATCCCATCCCCAGGTTATAAGCTGTAATTTAATAGGTTTCACCTTCCTGTCATTTCAAATAAAGACAAATAAAAAAACGCCATTTGGGCGCAAAATGTGTTAAAACTAATCCTCAAATTTTAAGCTTTACTTTATGTAGGTTACAACACCTACCTGTCTTTTCAATAAAGATGTTACCTAAAACTTCGTCTTACATAATATCAACACATACATGGTAAAAGCTTGCAATCAGTACGTAGTATAACCTCTATAGCGTGCCCTTATCATTTTCTACTTATAACTCTCCTATTTGTTTACTCCCCCTTTATCTATCCCTTCAACGTTTTAACCAACTCCCATCAAAAAGCATGTCTTCACAAGAGACTAAAATCAAGAATATGCCTTTTAAGAAGGCTTTCAAACATGCAAGATGTTATTCTTTGTCTTAAATTGCATCGCATTACACCCCAACACTAAACGTTCCAAAATTATAGTAGTACGTAGTCATTTTCATAACAGAACATTTAAATGAAATGACTTCAGCTCTATAAATAGACTCCTTCGCACTTTTGAGAGCAGTGGTTTCTATCGTCTGTGTCGCTAAGGCGACCCAGCCACAAAAGTACAATGCACATGATTCTGTCCATTCTTCTCATTTGTGTTCACATGGCACCAAGTAATAGCACTCCATGGCATTCATATTGTATTACACAAAGAATAACATAAACAAATCTATGGTGTGCCTTTAAAGGAAGATTAGTCAAATATTAAAATGAGCCTCTACTATTTAACAGGCAGGACTGGCTTAGGTTTACCGAATTCTTCTGAGTACAAAAATTTATTTTAAACCCAGCAATGTAAGATGCAGTGCTTATTTAATGCTGCGAACACAGTACTCAAATATCCAAATATTAATAAACACGGCATCATCACTATATTAGGAATGTGGCTATCCATGTAGGTCCACGGTAGTTGCTTTGATGGACTGCCCTGTATATGGGAGGAGCGAACAGGAGATGTTAATCACCCTGTTCATCTCATATCCACTCTACTTGTAGAGAGAGTAGTCCAAGCTTGACAGCTGGTGGCCTGCTACCCTGCTAGTTGATAGTCCAAACATCTTTAGTCTTTTATACTTAGAGATAAAGGTATGATTTGGGAACGGGTACTCTCTATACGCGAATTGAAACTAAGGCGATACCATATTTTAAGTGGAAGAACGAGGCGAAGGCCCGCCCGAGTTTGTCCACGCACAAAAAATAATGGTGTCGCAGGTTTCTCCCAATTAGTCGTAAGAGAGTAGGGTCCAAATAATACCTTTATTTCATCTTAAACAGCGTTATCATTTAAAGCAATATCAGTGATTTGCTAAATCATCAAATCGAAAAAATCATCAAAAATCAGGTTTTATGCAGGTATGTACAAGTACAGGTATCCTAACTACCCTGCAAATGGTAGACCAGAAGAGAAAGCCAACTATAAGGACAGGATCGTGAGATTTAGTCATTTATTGTCCGAACAGACACTTAATTACAACACGTAATTGAATGGAGAATCGTATCTGGAACACTGCCGTTTTCTTACTTTCTGTCAATTCTACAGCTTGAAAAGGAAACTTACGAGAATTCTAAGACTTATATCCTTCACTTTGAAGCTATTCCTGAAAAATTTCAATATTTTTCAAATCACTGATAGTGTCTTAAGGTATCTTCAACCCAATTTCGCGATACTTATGGCTTAAATACAACAAAAAAGGACTGCCACCACCCAGTGACAAGAATCGAAAAAACCCGTTGAACGCAACGATCATAGGCAACGAGACGCAACATTGGTAGGCGCACGCGAACGTAGCAAAAAAACGCCAGTATGACGCGAGCATTCAACCTCTAAAAATAGCATCAATACGCAGCGCGTACTACCTTGGGTTCAATTAAAAGAATTGAACCCGCGGCTCAGCCAATGAATTACTTACTTTTCACAGCTGTTTAAGAATTCATGAATAGAAGGTCAAGTCTTCCATCAATGAACTGTTAACTTTTCAAAATGAGGTCAATTTTACATTTTCCGCCTATCTTACAACTTGACCTCACATTGACCTTTGACACTTGAGTATGTGACCTTTGACCTTGGTAGTGACCTTTGACCCATCCAAAAATGAGGGATCCAATTGTTGCACGTGAGACTCAAGTTTGGTTTAAAGCCAACTAAATATGTGGAAAATTACATGCAAATGTTAAACCTTTTTCACGACAACAGGACATTAAGACATCAACAAAATGACAGGAACAAAGGTGATCCCCATGTGTCTTCCTGCCTTAAGGCAGGCGACACAAAATGAATTAAAATTAAAAGGCCCAAAATGTGTTTCAAAAGAGGATGCCTGATCATAGGCGTCAATGTCAAGCTTCTTTTTAAAGAGACACTGGCACATTTGAAAAATAGTGTGCCCTCAAGAATTTTTCAAAATTGATAATTTTTGCATGGTGTAAAGCTTTTATATACATTAAGCCCCTCACCTGAAATGAGTAAGACCAAATCAGTTTCCTTATGGGTAAACAGAACGTGTTCATAGTTAATGTTGCCGACGATGAAAATGGCGTTTAGCACAAGAAAACGCACGCCGTATGCATGTTTCCCACGGATGACCCCATACTGTTTGACCGGTCTGTAACCTTCGTGGTTTTAATATCATTGAGGACTATGTAGGAGTGTATTGATATTCGGTAAATATACACATTTCTGTTGATTAAAAAGTTAAGAAAAAACATTAAAAGTTGCCGCCTACAAATTACCTGGATGTCTTTCACCTCTTATTAACATCCCTATATGTTTTGAGCATGCTATTTTTATGTGTGTAAAATGTATCTCTATTCTTCCAGTGCCTAGACTATGTTTGAGAGCAAATTGAAGACATTTCATATTTTGTGAAATGTGCCAGTGCCGCATTAATGGGAACTTTAAATTTTAATATGAATGCATGTCTACACCAGAGGGTGGTACCATAGGAAGGGGTGGCAGGTGGCAGCCACCTCCCAAGAGTTTCAAAATTCGAAAACATAGGAGTTTTAAAAGTGGATGAAACCCCCAATTTAAGTCTATAAATTGTTCATCTATGATGAATCGGCCACCACAAAACCCCATCTGTAAAGTTTTGTGCCGATATTTCAATGTTTTTTACGTGAGAGCTAAAAACGGTGATTTTGTAATCCCCACAGAGTATGTGTTAAAATTCATATTTGGTTGGGAAAAACCAAAATGCGGCATATTTTTGCTCATAAATTAAAAACCAACCATCCTTGAGCCCCATTTAAGATTTTCACAGAGGAAATGAAAAAAAAATAGTAACTTTCTTCTGATACAAATTTAGACCACTTCCGGTAAAATCTTGCGGTCCCTAAGAGCAGGCTATTAGCGATCGGACCATGGACCTTTTTTTTTTCCGATGATGTTAACCGTGGAAATTTTTTGCCCTCCATAAGATTTACCCTGGTGTCACTCCTGATCTACACACATATGCTTGGATGTGTTCATTTCCCCTACCAAGCCCACACCAAGCTTTGCTGTGCATGCTGAACAGTTAGGGAAAAAAAAAAATTCAGTCTGTAATTACAGTGGCCCCAGAATATTGCTTGTTCCTATTGGTACTGTGGATTAATGACATCCTTTTTTCATATGACAAAAAGCTAATTTTTATTCATTAATAACATGCAAGCAAGATACATGAGAGGGGGTGCAGCGGGTTACACCCCCAAATTCCACAAAGGGCGCAAAAGGTCCACCTTTACTGCTTACCTTTGACTTTTTAATACCCGAAATTCAAGCTCTAATTTGGGGGGATTCTATTTTTAGGCTAGGTATTGTATTTTACTTGACCAAAAAGTGCCATCCAGTTTCAAGAAACAGGCTTTGAGGCTTCTTAGAACATATTTATGAAACATATTTCAGTGTGCATGATGCTAATTGCCATAATCAACAAAGCCTAATAATTATTGAAATATTGTAGGCAATGATAAACTAACTTCACAAACAACACTTCAGTTAAGGTGCTTGTCCGATCGTCTTTGGGAACCCCCGATTTACCCGGAAGTAGATATCAATTTTGATATCAGTTAAAGGTAGTATTTGTCTCGATTGTCGTCCCAAAATTCAGCTTTCAAATGCATTTCTTTCTAAGATACAGACAACAATCTACCGCTAATGGTTAACCATCAATATTAGCACAGTAGTGAATAGGGCGTTGAACAATGCATTATTCATCTAGCAACGAAACGCAAAATTTGTTTCCCATGTACTTGATGGTCAGTGTGTAGGCCTACATGGTGTCAGGTTCCCATATCTAATAGAGAACCACGATAGATAAAGATTGGACACAAGCACCTTTAAGATGAATTTGGACATTTGCATTAAACATCAATCAGTGCCCGATATATCTACAGTGACATACTGCTGAATAACTGTACATCATTTTCATTTCAAATACCCCCAAAATGGTAAGAGTCAAATTTATCTGATTTGTTACAGGTAGTGGTTACAACAAACACACACACAAAAAAAATTTCACTGAACTTAAATAAAACACTTTGATATTTTTTTCTAAATTAGATGCCCAAAACCTTTTGTACATTACACACTATTTCATTTCATTTCATTTTTATTCAGTACTCAAACAGCATCAAAAATTGCACACATAGAAGAGACAAGAATGGTAAAAAATACAGTGAGATCATCATATGGCACATAAGATTATATTAAATTAATTCTAATGTATGCAGGTACCAGGAAAATTATTGCGGCTTGGGAATGAATAATAAACCAGGGTACCAAGGCTAGCCCAAAAAGCCTTAAAAAGGTTTAATTCCATTGGGGTCCTAATGTAAGAAAACAAAACAAAAATGAGGGAAGTAGCAGCCAGGCAGGACGAACACGCTTTACATTGTCAAGCAAAGCATAGCATGTGATAGTAAGTGCATTGCACCCTTTTTTATAGCTTGAGACCAATCGGCGTGATCACCTAGCAAAATACGCAGCAAAGATCAAAAACTGACCTTTAAAGAAAACTGTAAACTAATTTACTGAAAACCCCTGTTATGGGAATCAAAGAGGATGGGAATTTACACATTAAAACAAAGTGATTAGAATTCTTATGCATTCTAGGCATAGCTACAATGATATTCTGACAAATCAACTGGATCCCATAGCAAATGAAACATGATTTGGTCAGGCACACTGAATGCGAGGTGATGAAGTATATGGAGTACAAAGCCAAGGTTGGGTGGAGTAGAATCATTTTTCAGAGTGTCTTTACTTTTATTGTAGGACCCAATTCCTGACAAATCAACTGAGCCTATAGCAAATGAAACATGATGTTGGTCCGCCCATTAAAGGTGCATTTTCGTGATTCCAGACCTTCTGTTTTATTCAGGTTCGCTAGGTATCCTTGAGAAAGCTTATTCACAAAAAGTTGAGTTGAGTCCGATCTTGCGGTTTTGGTTATGAGCAATTCTTGTTTCCCACGGTACCAAGGCCACTGTGATGTAAATTTCTGTCCATTACGGACAGAAAATACAAAATCACGAACTTCTTATCATTTAATACTTAACCAAATTTTCACGTAATATGTGGTACACATGGTTCAGATGATATTAAACATCTCAACTTTGTTCAGGTAAGTCGGGGGGACGGGTTGTGGATCACGAAATGCCCCCTTTAAATGGAGAGGCTGATGAAGACATGTAGCAAGGTTGGGTGGAGAAAGCATTCCTTTTTTCAG
>JAMKCH010054200.1:0-18777 GCA_023653785.1 Ophioderma brevispina | reverse complement strand
CAGCATTTACTGGCAGCGGGACTCACTACATGAGAAGTAAAATAACTGGAGCCGTAAAATTACGAAACCATTGCAGCGGGAACGTAAAATAACGGCGTAAGGTTTGTGACTTGCTTAAACAATATTAAGCTTAAAACGTTATTACAATCCTATGACCAAATTTTAACGTTGAGTAGGGCATCATACCAAACGTGGTCTACGGTACCACGGTGGTTGTCAAAAAAGTTACTATTTCAGGACAATTGAGAAAAAAGGCAATAACAAAGGGGAAAAGTGAAGAACATAAAGATTTAAAACAGTTTGTACACTTTGTTTTATGGTAATGTACACATTTCTAATGTCACCAATTACTTAAATCAGCATCTGATTAAACTGAATACATACTCCATAGGATTCGAACCTGGGCCTTAAGTTACAAGTCCTAAACCTTATCCACTACCCTACATGACTTTACTAATAGTTAGAGGCTAAAATCAAATATAGTGTGTGGGTGTGTATTACTTTTTTCAAATTAAACTAAATATAATACAAAAGGAGAAAAGAGGTTTTTAAACTCATTTTTTAAAAATGGACAAAACAGATTTTGCATTTTTTAAAAGGGGACGTTCCTTACGACGTTAGTTTAACCCATTTTCTAGGTTTAAACACAAGTTAATAGTTATATTCTTACATTAAAAACAAGTCAGTTACAAATGAACCGTAATGTAACGGAAATTATAATAACGGTCAGAGTGTAAATAACTCCTTCTTTTCAAAAAGTGTAGTAGATTTTGTAGCCACGGTTTATTTACATTTTTCTGCTTCCAATTGTAATTTTAGTTAGATTAGGTAATAAAGCGTGCAGATATTGAATATTGGGGTTTACCGTCCATTGAAAGGTAAGTCTGGTAAAATTAGACATTTTTAACAGTGTGGCACACTATTAATTTTTAATTACATGTTATTGAATCATATTTTAATTGAAAACAATGGGTATTTTGAATGGCAGGCCACAACAATGACAACTTTTGAATATAACGGATGAGGTTTTAGTGTTTTGGTGGCCATTTTGAATTTTTGCGGTTCTTTGAAAATTGCTCAAGTTTCTCTCGCCACCGTCGGAGTCAGATTCAGCAGGAAAAATGGGTTCTAGAAACCGTTGATTTTTATATATGTAATATCAGGTATGGTCTGTAGCTTGGACTCTAAGCCAGAGAGTTAAGACACCCATCCACTTCGGCTCTTTCATGAACTGTTATACAGGTCCTATTTATGCCCCTTTGAATATGTTAATATATCGTCACCGATCATGCAAACAAACAAAAAATCGACATTTTGATAAAATTGTGAATTTTGGGCGATTATTATATCCTTTTCTACAGATTATTGTTGAAAATTCAATACAGATTATTGAGATATGATTGAAACTTTTATAATCAGGCCACGTCAAGTTAGAGCTATTTTTCGTTGAAGTTGACATTCATCATGACGAAATTTTGGCGTTTCCAGCTCCGCCATTAAATGAAAATCAGGGATCCCGATTCTCATTACAAAATCTTTTTTATGACAATATGCATTTTTGAGCATTTACCACTCGCAGGTATATGTACTATGACAATACCAAAACACAACCGTGCAAAAATCTCAATTTGAAAATTGGGGCGCTCTTCAAAAATGTGCTGTTATTGTGTAAGTATGGAACTACCATTCAATAAATTTTCGCTAAGAACCCTAACACCCCAAAAATATACCCCCCAAAATACCACACATGGTATTTTGTGGTATTTGTGGTTCATTTTGAATTTTTGTCATCATCCCCTGTGTGGCATTTGGGATTCGGCAATCCACTGCTGTGGTATTTAGGTTCTAGATTAAATTACGAGCATTACTAATTAGTAATAGGTAAAAAAGGGATTTTTAGAAAATGATGCCAAACATTCCAGCTTTCTGATAAAATGGCATCGAACATTTATCTACACAGGCTTTACAATCGTTTTTACATACTATTTCTATTGTTATTAAATTCTAGCCTTCTAGCAAAGAAACTGTTCAGGCTATTTACTTAATAGCGGCACTGGCACTTTTCACAACAAAATATGAAATTTCTTCAATTTGCTCGCAAATGCGAGGTCTACGGCCATTGAAAGAATCGAGATATATTTTACACATAAAAATTACAACATACTCCAAAACAGATAGGGTCAATGATGAAAGGCTAAAGACATCCAGGTCATTTGTGGGCTTTGTCGTAATTTAAATCAACAAATGTAGCTATTACCATCATGGATATCAGAGGACTCGTACTCATTGGAAAAAAAAACGTACTCAAACCACAAAGGTCACAGCCGGTCAAACAGGGTGCATGCGTTGGAATTCAACTCCGACGTGCGTCTTCTTGTATTAAACGCCATTATAGTCGTTGCTGAATAAAATACTCCGGGTGATTTATTATAAAAATAGTTCCGTTTACCCATAAGGGCGTGATTCAGCGAGGACTAAATGTATATAAAATTCTTTACACAAGGAAAATATAAAAACGGTCGCGTTGTAATGTTGTAAATACTACCTTGTTTCAAAAATGTGTGTATTATTTTGATAGCCACTGTTATTTACATTTTTATGCTTCAAATGAATTTATGTTATGTATAGGTAATAAAGTTTGAAGATTATTGAATAATGGGGTTTAACCGTTATTTGAAAGGTAAGTGTGTTAAAATCAGGACTTTTTAACAGTGTGGCCTAATTAAATTTCTTTAATTACTGTTATTGAATCATATTTTAATTTTGAACACAAAGGGGTGATTTTGAAGGGACATGGCACAACAATGCAACTTTTGAGATTATGAATGGGATGAGCTTTTAGTGTTTTGGTGGCAATTTTGAATTTGGGGTTATTTGAAAATTGCTCAAGTTTCTCGTCTTGAAAACCGTCGGATTAAGATTCAGCAGGAAATGTCTAGAAAAACCGTGATTTTATATATGTATATCGATATGGTCTGTAGCTTGGACTCTAGCCAGAGAGATTAATGACCCCCATCCCACTTCGTACTCTTCCTGAACTTTTTATACGGTCATATTTATGCCCCTTTGAATATGTTAATAATCGTCACAATTATCCAAACAAAAAACAAATCGACATTTTTAAAAATTGGAATTTTGGGGAAAATTAGGTTAAAAACGCGTGTTTTTTTGTTTTTGAAAATTCATACGATTTTGAGATATGCTTGGAAAATTTTTATCAGGCAAGTCAAGTCGAGATCATTTTCGTGAAGTGACACTTTCATCATGGCGAACATTTGCGTTTCCAGCTCCGCCAATTAATTACAATCAGGGATCCGATTCTCATGACCAATCTTTTTTATGACAAAATATGCATTTTTGAGCATTACCACTCGCAGGTATAGTGTACTATAGACAATACCAAGCACAAACCGTGCAAAAATTCAAATTTGAAAATTGGGGGCGCTTCTCAAAAAATGTGCTGTTAACCTTGCTTTAGTCTTTGGAAACTACTTCAATAAATTTTTCGCTAAGAACCCTCACACCCCAAATATACCCCAAAATACCACCATGGTTATTTTGTGTATTGGTGCGTTCCATTTTAATTTTTTCATCATCGCTGTGGCATTTGGGATTCGGAATCCCAATGCTGTGGGTTTATAGGGTTATTGAAATTACGCGGCATACTATTAGCTAATAGGGTAAAAGGATTTAGGAAATGATGCAAACATTCAGCTTTTCTGTGATAAAATGCATCGACATTTATCACACAGGCTTTGACAATTGTTTTTCCATTACTATTTCTATGTTCTTAATATTCTAGACTCTAGCAAAGAGAAAACAACTGTTCAGCTATTATTAAAGCGGCAAGTGGCACATTTTCACAAATATGAAATTTTCTTCAATTGTCGCAAAGAGAGTCTAGGCCATTTGAAAGAATAGAGATTATTTTACCACATAAAAATAAACATACTCCAAAACAGATAGGGTCATGTGAAAGGCTAAAAAGGAATCCAGGTCCAATTGTGGGGGCTTGGCGTAGTTCGAAATTTAAATCAACAAATGATCTTTACATCATGGATATCAGAGACTGTACTCTGAAAAAACGTCTCAAACAACAAGGTCACAGCCGGTCAAACGGGTGCATGCCGTGGAAATCAACTCCGACGTGTGATTTCTGGTATAAACGCCATATCCGTCGTCTGCTGAAGAACAATAAACTCCCGGGTGTTGTATTATAAAATCGTTCCGTTTCCCATAAGGCGCTGATTTCAGCGAGGACTTTGTATATAAATCTTTCCAACCGAAGGACAAAATATAAAATCTTGAGGGCGCACTATTTTTCAATCGTATTTTTTTCAGCCCGCATATATCTGGTTATAAAAAACAATCTATTAAGTACTCTCTCCGCCCAACGTGGATTTTAATGGTTCTTATAATCTTGATTACATGTAAAACAAATGGTCCACTTTTCTTTTTGCGACATTGTCCCTCATTTCTCTTGAAAAGGTTTAACACGATAAATGTAATTACTTTCCGTTATTCGCGATTTGACGCATAAACCCCCCCGCAGACGAGCGCAGCGCAAGGCTGGAAGCCTGCTTACAAATAAATCACGGGATTCCGTTGCTCATTCGGCCCACGGGGTTGCACAGGGTATTTAGCCGGCTGACTATGTTTTCAGACTTTGAACTGATGTTGGACCCTCTGTCACATTCATGCGGGGCAATTGAATAGAATTATTAAAGAAAATATCAGATGTGGGATTTTAAAACGAATTTATTATGGGGAAAACCAGCCAAATTTTTGAAAAAATAAAGATTTGATGACCGTAGGAATGATTGTTTTTATTTTGCTTCGGGGGGACCCATTCAGGTAAAATGACGTACGTATCCTAAATTGGGAAAAAACAACCGATGATGCGTATCGTACGTCGGTTTTTGAATCTGGAGGAGAAAGGTAAATTTTGTAAGTTACATTAATATACGGTGTCTTTGAAAAAAAAATAGGCACTTTGGGCAGGGGGGTCATTTGTACAGACCTTGATTTAACATAGTCGGATTTATATTATATCGGTCGCCCCCGCAAGAGGCACACTGATATATGATACTGACACGTGACCTGTACCTGACCACGTGGACACCAAAACTATTCTTCGTTACCGTTGATAACTACAAACGAAGCAGCAAGCATTCGTATTCTGTTGTCACAGCGTCGTAATCGATTCAAGATTGTGAGACTATAACATGTGGTTCTGTACAGGGAGGGCTAGGACACGAGCTGCTCGATTGGGATGGGATTTCCAAACGTAATTGTAACTGTACATGCATTTCTATGGCAGGTCCAGAGTCCCAGGACATTAAAAATCATCTCTTAAACCTTTGTTCAAAAGATCTTAGTAAGTATCCTTGATAATTAAGAAAAAAATATGAAAGTCACTTCATCATGCTTCTGTGAAATGACCTGGCTAACTCCAAAACTCCAGAAACCTTCCCCTGACAAGTAATCTCTATCAAAAAATAAACACTGTGAACATACGCGCCAATGGCACAGAGCTATGCGCTCTGTAGCCAGCGCACCGATTTACACTCTAATATAAAAAAACAGCCCCATATCTATATTAGGCTACACCCCAAAACCATTGCACTCCTGGATATTTTTTTTTTTAAGAAATTAAAGTTTTTAAGGTAAGAAATGAAATGCAAATGTGAAAGCTTTTTTCTAAAATAGAGCGCCTCAAGATTTTCTTTCAAAAAATTGATATTTTGAAATGGTTGGAAAGCCTTTTATGTACATTAGCCTTCACCTGAAACGTAGAAGCCAAAATCAGCGCCCTTAAGGGCAAACAGAACGATTTCATAATAAAATCACTCTCTTATTATGTATTTATTTAGCAGGACGACGGAAATGGCGTTAAAGGCAGACTCAGAGATTTCCCGGGAGGCGCCCGCAATTTTCAAACAAATTGTGTTTTTTGCATATACAATAAAGGACGACCTCAGATGATTTCCTGAAGAGGGCGCCCTCAATTTCCAAAAAAAATCGTGTTTTTGCATGTACATAATGCTTGTCGATATACTAATCCACTGTGTGAAATGCTAAGCTTAAATCGAATCATTCATAGAAAATCACAACTTTGGTATAAAATCCGGATCCGGAATTTTTTGTATACACAGTTCTCCTATGGGACGTAATACACATAAATGTTTACGCTCAAAACGACAAATTCCGATTTCATCTCAAATTCAGAATTGTGCAGTTTCGCGTTTTACTATTCTTTGTTCTAGTGACTATTTTTCATATACACAAAAAAATAATATTTCGAAATCTCTGAGTCAGACTTTAAATGCTTGTCCATAAATAATCACTACATGTGAGAAATAAACTAAGCTCAAATCGAAATTTCATATAGAACTCACAACTTAATTTAAAAATCCGGATCCGGAGGAAATTTTCTTTACACGGTATAACATCTGTGCACTGTTATCCGACTAAATGTATTACGCATGAAAACAAACAAAGCCGATTCATCTCAAACTTTGGAAGAATGAGCATTTTAGGTGAGTTATATTTAGTTTCTAGTGGACTAATTTTTAATTAATTACACAAAAATTATATATTTCGAAATTGAGTGTCTTTAAAAACACAAGAAAAACACACGCCGTAGTCGGATTCCAGGGCACCCACCCTGTTTAATGGTCTGAACCTTTGTCGTCTAAGGGGGTTGTTGTTAAGCAGATCTTAGTCAAAATGGCCAGTTGATTTTTTTCATGTTTAATGGCATTAACATATTTTAACACAGGAATCTGGATATATCAGGATGAAGGGATTCTGGTGGTGAGAAGGATCCGATACCCATACGGGATGCATCATCTACTTACTGATTTGATGTTTTTCATCATCATAATTGATACTATTTACTTAGTGTTATCGCCACTTTCACCACCCTTGGTACTTATTCACAATACTTTTCGTCTTGTACGAGTGTTTTTTATTTGATACGTGTATAGGCCGGATCGGACCGTTTTTCAGAGAAAAAAAATCTAAGTAGTTTTTGAAATACATCAGTGCCTAAAATATAATTAAAATAATTGCGCCCTCGTGTGGGCGAAACCACCATCGCAGGGAAAGGTTAAGATCACGAATCCAGGACTTAAAACCGCCCCTGCAGGCCACGCGAGATCTTTTGTTAAGTTGAAAATATACTTAAAACACTTAATACTAATGTTTTAAAAACAAAATAACAACCCACAACATTCTAAATTACACTTTTGCGTAGCGAATAATGATTCGAATGTAAAATCTCAATCTACTCCAATATTCTGTTGTTCAATTTGGTATCAATTTGAAGAGAAAAGATCACATTTTCCCCCACGTGGGCCTATCCATCACGATGATGCATCTTGAAGTTGGTAAATTGTTGGGTGACGTTTCCGAGCATCCGATGATCCGCAAGACGATGCTTCCGAAGACGTAGAAAGAAAAGAACGCGCGACAAAAAATGGTTGAACTGAAATGTAATGTGCTCTTATTGACGTTCTTCGTGACGGTCAGGGTCATTTGTAAATAAAATCATAAAATACACTTTTTGGCTCAGATGTATGCGGCTGTTCGTGGACCAGGTCCATGTCAACATTCGAATGTGCACACAAGACGTCATGGATTTTTTTTCGCTTTAAGTGTGGTGGTTAGAAATTGACGAGATATGAAAACCAAATTTTGAGTATAGTCCATTTCGTTTTCCGGCTAGAAGCAATTGGAATTTAGGGGGGTCACCATTAAAAGTGCCACCCAATGTGAAAAAAGACTATGGAGAGGGTCACAGATTAGTATTGGAGCCCTTAAAAACTTTTGAAAATCACGTCATGGGTAATATTTGGTGAGGATTTCAAAATCTAGAATCAGGAAGGTCATAGCGTTTTACTTTTAGAGTTAATAGGCCTAAATATGTGCTGGTCATTCGGGGCGCCAATCGGGGGTCATAAACTCCAAAAGTAAGAAACTTTACTGTCTCTTTTGGTCAATCAGATGTACATAGTAGAACTTTAAACCAATACAATATGAACATATTTAGAAAAGTAGTAAGTGAGTGGTACAGCCCCGTGAAAATGGCAATGTACTTTTTTGCACCTTTGACCCCCCTGAAAATCAGTGACATTCTGATACACCCCTCTACTTCAGATATGTTGAAGATATATCATTAAACAATATTTACTTGAAAAAAACTGCTTGTGTCTTGAATTTTTTCACAGCAAAATACACACTCAAAGTTACCACACAAGGTATATGTGGACCCCAGGGTCATGTACATCCCACAGTGTATATCACCTAAACATATATGGGGAAATCAGAAAGTGTTCTTGTCGCTGAAAACAATAAGAAATAAAGACACCAAGCTGGTTCTTTCAAGAATAGTTATTTGATGATGTATATTCAACATATCTGAAGCAGAGTGGCGGTGTCGAATGTCAACAGTGGTTTTCAGGGGGGGCCAATTTATGTTCAAATGCCAAAATTAGGATTTTCTATAGGCTGTAAATACTTAATCTTACCTAATGTCTATTATTGTATGTAGAAAGTCTGCGTGTACTTGGATTAACAAGAAAATTGACATCATTAACAATATTGCTACTCGGAAGTGTCTGACCCCCCAAACGGTCCCAGATGAACAGATATCATTTTACCACCAAATAACTTTAAAAGTAAAGGATTTCTCACATTTGTGATGCCACAATTTGAAACTTCCTACACCACAAAAATCCCCAGCTCAGTGATTTCAAAGTTGGGGAGGGTTCTATTACAAGTTTATTGCCCCTCCAAAATGTCTTTGGCATCGAAGCATTTTTGATGGTGACCCCTAAATTCTGAATGCTCCTGTGGAAAACCGAAAGGTGGTATGAAGCTCAAAATTCAGGATTTTCATTTATCTCAATATCTATCATCACACCCAAAAAAAGAAAAAAAAACTCCATGACATGCTGCGGTGCACATCTCGAGTGTGGACATGGAATAGCCTCGTATGTTTTTCAGCGTTTTCAACACTTGCTGAACCAGGATGGGGCCATTATTTACGCCGGGGGCGTGGGGGGGGGGAAGGGAATGAGGATTTGAGGGGGGGAACCCGAAATTTTTGTGAGGACGAGGGGGAGGGAACGGAAATTTTTCATTCAACGCGAAGGGGGGGAACAGACTTTTCAATGGGGGAAACTCCGCAGACAAGGGGGAGGGAGAGGGGAACACGTAAATTTTTGGAAGCGGAAGGCGAGGGGGGGGGGGGAACGCGAAAATTTTGCCGAAAAAAAAAGTTGAATCCTCCATCCCCCAGGCTTAATTAAGGACCGATCCCTAAGGCTTCCATGCCATACATGTCAAAATGTTGGTAACATAAGATATTGGGGCATTTTAGGTCATAACCTGGTATTACTACGAAATTAATTGAGAGAGTTCCTTCAAGCCCTAGTCAGTGGCCTAGTCGGTGCGCAACCTACGGTGGTTCCCGGGGGGAACATGCGTCCAGATGAAGTAACGTAATGTGGCCGGTGCAGAAGAGTGTGAAAAATAAGATGAAACGCTTGTGTTTTGGAATTAAGGCAATTATTTTGTAGCGAAACGGGACAACATTTAGAACAAAATGGCCGATTTTCTCTGTGTTCAATTCGTGGATATTCGTGATTTTGGTTCCCAGTTACCCAAAGCCATATCAGCAACAAGTAAGCAAATGAAATGCATCGGAGGGAATATCAAAATCTAGGGTCCGTATTTTTAGTTTGAAATTTTTTAAAAATCGGGATTATCGTCCAACTTGCAACAATCTTGCGTGGCTCAAATTGACGCACGCGGGTTTTTACCTTGTTTTTGGTTCATTAATTGAAAAAATTGTGAGGGATTTTGACAAAAACAAAACGGGAAAATACCGACCTTAAAACTATGACTCTGGAAAACCAAAAAACGAACAAGGCACATTTTATACCATTTCTATATTTTTTATAGGGAACAAAAAAATCACATTTTCATTGTTTTCTAAAAAAAATACATATTGTGGGAAAAAAGTTGTCCTTATTGGTTCCTTAGTCAGTCTCCGTCTCAAATTGTATCTTTTATATATGTGGAACAAAATTAAGAAGATACGGCAAAAACACTCCATTTGAAATTCCGCTGAACACCCCTTGTAGGAGACTCCTAGTCTGTGATATTCATTGTAATAGGACAGCATTTGTTGATTCAAGTGATATATTGTGGGTATGTGTTATTTTTATGAGCAACCTGAAATATATCTGCATTGTCCATATGACCTTAAACTATCAAATTAAAGCACAATGAAGACATTCGGTTATGAATTCAGTATTTGGGGCACACATCCTTCAATATGCAGTTATTCCGTTGAGGCTACGGAATTAGCTTAGGGTGGTGTGGCACAATATTCTTCCGGAAATTCATTTTGTGAAAATGTTGTAGGCCGATATAGTGGCCGGTATATGGAGATAATAGTTCTGCTGAGCATAACCTTTTGTCTTTCATTCATCTTAACATTTGGACATTATATCAGCTAACGTAAAACTTTACGTTAGCTGATTACGATAATGTCCAAATGTTAAAAGATGAATGATGAAGACAAAAGGTATGCTCAGCAGAAACTAGCGATAACACGCTGCCTCAATTGCTTTCCTCATTTAACTATCAAGTTACAACTTTGTTTTGGTGTTATGCATTTGTTTCTTAACTTCTTTGCAACACGTAGGTACATGTACGTAAGTGGATACACCTTGGGAAACCAACAATCATGGGATTGAATTACATGTTGAAATGCAGTTTAGATTGCCAAAGAGTATATGTACCCCCTTTCGAAGTTCCACATGTAACAAATCGTTTCATTGTTGCGACTAGCTGGTTATACCGAAAAACTCTCTCTAAAGTTTGGGACTAAAATGGGAAAGTTTATTTTTACGACATCTGGCTCATAGTTTGTTTGATCGCATCACCACTATTATAAGTAATTTTACTTACTTGATTCCTCCAAGTCTTGAGGGCCGATACCGTAACTTTACCACACATCGTGATTTAGCGAGTCTTGCAAAATATATTAAATTAAATTTTGCCCCCCTTGAAGTGCGAGAAGGAAATGCAGAGAGGATACCGTCCGACTGCCCCGCTATCGAATAGAGTCAAGTGCATTCGCTGGTAGAAGGCACAACATATAGGTTCGTTGCCCCAAGGCAATCGGTCCAACACCAAGCACAATGTATAGCGCGGGTAATTTCAAGCTTTCATTTCAGCATGTTTCCAGTGTTGTTGAAACGATGTGATGGGGAAACAAACCTAATTACGTGGCCTTCTACATCCATATTACTTATGCAAGGTTAATTGTTTCCAGACACTCACTCATATTCATCACCTCTTTGTCATTAATATTCGTTTCCGGACACGTGCGGATTGTCAATCGGGTTTATAAACACGGGCCAATGTGAGGAAGCTGTGCATGTCGTGAATGAACTGGCCCAATCTAAACACGTCAACCTGACAGTGTCACGAACGTTGCTCCTCAACCGTGTCAAGTGAGATGTAGTAAACGAACTGAGCTGCCTGAAGCACAAAATTGTTCTTAGAACAAAAAACTCAATGGTATACGTTCTACAGCCGTCTATGGCAAGCTAGTGTACATAATCGAGAAAAATCAATGTTTTTCGTTGCTTTTTGATCAGAAAACATTCTGTAATGTCGAGTGATTATTAACATAGTTTATCCCGAAAAACTATTTTATGTTTATGGGGTGAAATAACGTTGTGCCGAAACACAAAAGTTTATCACCAAGAAACTGTGTTTTGCAAACTTGGTATAACATTTTTGGTTTTAAAGCGGAAGCGAAGAACACGTCAGAGCTTAAGTGCACCACATGTAATGGGAAAGTATTACTCCCAGTCAGCTATACATATCTTGGTCTGATTTAAGACCAGTCGTTATCAGGTGAAAATCACTTACTCCAAAGTTTATCAAAAAGTCACTCCCGGCTTAGTTTTTGAGATAGTAGAAAAGAGTAAATTTCTCAATATCTATACCAAAAAAATTTTTGAACGGAAGCGAGGGGGGAACGCGAAAATTTTTGCCGAAAAAAAAGTTGAAATCCCCCATCCCCCCCTCGGCATAAATAATGACCGCTCCCTAAGGCGTTCCATGCCATACAATGTCAAAATGTTGGCTACACAGATATTTGGGGCATTTTAGGTCATTACCTGGTATTTTACTACGAAAGTAATTGAGAGAGTTCCTTCAAAGCCCTAGTCAGTGGCCCTAGTCGTGTGCTGCGCCACCTACGGTGGTTCCGGGAACATTGCGTCCAGATGACGTAATGTGGCCTGGTGCAGAAGCAGTGTGAAAAATAAGATGAAACGCTTGTGTTTTGGAATAAGGCCATATTTTGTAGCGAAACGGGACAACATTTGGACAAAATGGCGATTTTCTCTGTGTTCACTTTCGTGGATAATTCGTGATTTTTGGTTCCCAGTTACCCAAAATCCATATCAGCAACAAGTAAGCAATGAAATGCATCGTATAGCGCATATCAAAATCTAGGGTCGGTATTTTTTAGTTTGAAAATTTTTGTTAAAAATCGGGATTTATGTCCAACTTTGAACAATCTTGGCGTGGCTCCAAATTGAAGCACGCGGATTTTTACCTTTTTTTGGAATATAATTTGAAAAATTGTGCAGAATTTGAAAAAAAAAACCGGGAAATACCGACCCTAAAACTATGACTCTGGAATACAAAAACGAACAAGGCACATTTTTATAACATTTCTATAACATTTTTTATAGGGAACCAAAAAAAATCACCATTGTTCATGATTTTCTAAAAAAATACATATTTTGGGGAAAAAAGATTGTCATAATTGGATTCCTTGAGTCATCTCCGTCTCAAATATGTATACTTTTATATATGTTGGAACAATAATTAAGAAGATACGGCAAAAAACAATTCCTTTGAATTCCTGCCTGAACACCCCCTTAGTACGAGCTCCTAGTCTGTGATATTCATGTAATAGACACATTTGTTGATTCAAGTATATATTGGGGTATGTGTTATTTTTATGAGCAACTTGAAATATATCTGCATTCTTCCAATGACCTAAACTATCAATTAAAGCAAAATGAAGACATTTCGGTATGAATTCAGTATTTGACCACCACATCCTTCAACATGCAGTTTATTCCGTTGAGGCTACCGAATTTAGCTTAGGGTGGTGGCACAATATTCTTCCGGAAATTTCATTTTGTGAAAATGTGTAGGCCGGCCTATAGGCCGGTATATGGACGATAACTAGTTCTGCTGAGCATAACCTTTTTGTCTTTCATTCATCTTTTAACATTTGGACATTATCGTATATCAGCTAACGTTAGCTGATAATGTGATATACGATAATGTCCAAATGTTAAAAGATGAATGAAAGACAAAAAGGTTATGCTCAGCAGAACTAGGACGATAACCCGCTGCCTCAATGCTTTCCTCATTTAACTATCAAGTTACAACTTTGTTTTGGTGTGATGCATTGTTTCTTAACTTCGATTGCACACGTAGGTACATGTACGTATGTGGATACACACTTGGGAACCAACAATCATGGGATTGAATTAACATGTGAAATGCAGCTTTTAGAATTGCAAAAGAGTATATGTACCCCCTTTCGAAGTTCCACATGTAACAAATCGTTTTTCATTGTTGGACTTAGCGGGTATACCGAACTCTCTCCTAAAGTGGACATAAAATGGGAAAGTTTATTTTTCCGACATCGGGCTCATAGTTTGTTTGATCGCATCACACTATTATAAGTAATTTTACTTACTTGATTCCTCCAGTCTGAGGCCGATACCGTAACTTTACCACACATCGCTGATATAGCGAGTCTTGCAAACTATATTAAATTAAATTTTGCCGCCCCTTGAAGTGCGGAAATGAGAGCAGGATACGTCTGCACTGCCCCAGCTATCGAATAGAGTCCAAGTGCATTCGCTGTAGAAGTACCACATACAGTAATAGGATTCGTTGCCCCAGCAATCGGTCCAAACAAATCACAATGCTATAGCGCGGGTAATTCAAGCTTTTCATTGTTCAGCATGTTTCCAGTGTTTGTTTGGAACGATTGCTGGGGAAACAAATCCTATTACGTGGCACTTCTACATCCATATTACTTATGCAAGGTTAATTGTTTCAGACACTCACTCCTATTCATCACCTCTTTGTCATTAATATTTCCGTTTCCGGCACGTCGGATTTCTCAATAGTGTTTATAACACGGCAATGTGAGAAGCTGTGACATGTCGTGAATGAACTGTGCTCCAATCCTGAACACGTCAACCTGACATGTCGTCAACGAACTTTGCTCCTGAACCCCGTGTCAATGTGAGATGTCGTCAACGAACTGAGCTCCTGAAGCACAAATTGTTTCTTTTAGAACAAACAAATCAATGGTTATAGTGCTTACAGCCGTCTTTATTGCAAGCTAGCTGTACAATAATCGAGAAAGGGAAGAAACACTGTTTTCGTTCGTTTTTGATCGAAACATTCGTAATTTGTCGGTGTTAACATAGTTTATCGCCCGAAAAAAAATATGTTTATGTGTGATGGGTGATGATGATGATGAAATCACGTTTTGTGCCGAAAAACAACGTTGATCACCAAGAAACTGTGTTTTGCCTTGGTAAAACTTTGTGGTTCCAAGCGGAAGCTACGAAACGTAGAGATTAATGGCACCACATGTAATGGGAAAAAGTATTACTCCCAGTACACTATAATTATCCTGGTCTGGATTTTAGACCATGTCGTGATCATGTGAAATCACTTACTCCAAAGTTTATCAAAAAAGTTCACTACCGGCTAAGTTTTGAGTAGAAGGTAAAGTCTCAATATCTATACAAAAAAACTCTGGGTTTACTGCTCTAATCATGTCATTACGACTATGGGTGTAGGTGTCTGGTATTCTGCTACGGCTTCGTGCCCAGATTTTGTGAATTCTCATGAAATGTGTAGTGTGAAAGAACCGGGTGCCAAGTGTTAATATTTTCCAAAAAAAAGGCGTTTTTTTGAGAATGTTCACGAATGGTTTCAAATTCCAGAGACTTTGTAAAGGTACAGGGGATGATTTTGGCTAGTATAGAAAAGGACCAAAATGGGAATTTTGTGAAAAAAACTACACACTTTATTTCACTTTTAAATTTTTTTCTCAAGTAATTGATAAGTTATAAGATTGGGGTTTGTTTTGAATGGTTAAAGAATATCAAAATCAAGTACTTTTTTTTTACTTTTAGGTGTGTCATCAAAACAAAAGAATGGTGGTTCGCTCGCAACAACACTTTTTTGGTGAAGTATTTCTAGAAATATGAAGCTATCACTTTTCATATTTTTCCTAGAAGAAACTACAACTCCCTTGGTGTTGAATAAGGTGTCATATGAAGGAAATCAAATTAGAAAATTCTCACGTTAGATTTTGCAGATTGAGGATTTATATTTGAAATAATAGGCGTTTTTTAATGTTTCCCTAAATATTTTTCCCTAAAATACATTTTTCTAAAGAATTAAACACTGATTCCAAACAAGCCACAACGTGGATTTTAGGTATTTTGTTTGTTACACACATCCCTAAAGTTTCAGCTTAAAAGCACCTTCCATTTCGGCTGGGGAAAAAAATTATTTATGTTAAACTTAGTGTTTTATTTATTTTTAAAAATTCCCTAAAAAAAAATCATGGCAGTCTCGAAAATACAAAAAAAAAAATTGTGGAGGAGAGTTCAATCCTTACCATAAGCAATTTGGACCTAAATGATTCGGGGTTTTGATTATGGTCAGTTTTTGTAAAACCATTTTGAGCCGATGATCCTACATTAGGCTAGAAATTCCGACAGCACAAAATAAGGTTATTAGAAGTGTACGGAGTTCCACCTCGTTGCTCATGTTGGAGATCGGGAGGTTCTGTAATCTGCATGGTACCTCGTGGACCTCAGAGTTCTCAGATTAAGATTGTCATATTGTTCGGATATTGCAGGATGTATAGGTCAAGATCTTTGAATATATCAGCATGCATGCATAACACCAGCGTATAGTATAGATGTCTGCTCTTCAAACCATCTATGGGGTCACATGGTCCATAAATATTTCAGAATTAAGAAAACTTTTGTTGGGGGAAAAAAAAACTCCCCTTCCCTCAATATTCAACAAGTGTCATCTAAACATCTCTTTAATAGAGGTCAAAATCATTGCGCACAAATTTAAAACGTGAGGATTCTGTTGTGTAAGTTAATGTTTTTTAAGTGTTTTATTTTATTTTCAATTCCTGGGCATTAGGAATTCATATTTATATCTTTTCTATATTTTTTTCATGGGCAATATGTATGGTTTGGGTTTTCTGAATATTACTGCTGGTCATTAGTTGTTTGGGGGTGATTGGAAGTCCCAAGGATGTAATGAGGTATTACAATTGATTCCTTCATGCGATGTTTCTGTGTTGTGCAGCAGCGCTGGATGGAATTTAATGGCAATACCTCATTTCCATCCTGGGACTTCGATATGAAACGTCTACCAGAACAACAGGTTACAAAACGATAAAAAACTGCAATTGAGGTGGTTTTTTTGGTGACCCTCGCCTAAGTATACCCTAAAAACTGAGAGAAAATGGCGAATCCTTGGTTGCAAATCATGGTTTGCTATCAATATTAATAATAAAATCGGTAGGAATAAAAGGTTGTCATTAATAAGTTATTTTGATCCGACCACATTTTAACCGAATTCTTACAGGGACCCTGACCTGAAAAAGTGCTGTGACCTCCATTTTCACGTGCTATGCTAGTCTTCACGGTCCAGTCACTATTCGAAATTTTTGGGGATACCTACTCTAATTATCATGATTGATGGGTAGGATATTGATGATCTTCCAGGCAATGTTACTTTAGTCTGCGATGTTCCATTGAGGAAAATGACGTGTTCATCTTGCCCATTTTGTAGCAGAACTAATGGGACCGGGGGGGGGGGTTTTTCAACTAAGCTTCTGCCCTAGTCGTACATCAGTAACCGTTCTTAGCTCCCATGAACCTGATCGCAGGCCACGAACTGTACGTGGTTCTGTTTCACAAAGACCTCAAATGGCTGCGATCAGTAAGTAGGTCCAACTACTTTCCCTTAGCCCTGCGAACACCCTTAGGGGTGTTCGTATGTTCTGTTTTTGGGACTTTTTGTGTACTTTGCATATTATTGATTTTTTATTCTGACGAGTCCTCTTTCACATACATCATTTTAACCCACGGATGCGAACACTTATTTTCACCTGAACTGCCTATTGGAATTGTCCAAAACCATCTCTCAATCCCTAATTGGTACATCCTCTCGCGTTCCTTATCCTCCATTGGAATTGTAGAACCTCTCTCATCCCTCTTGATAGCATCCTCCCCCCCCCCCTCTCGTCCCAGATCCGCCCCTGGAATCGTAAACCTCTCTCATCCCTCATTGTAACATCCTCTCTCGTCCCTTATCCTCCATTGGAATTGTAGAACCGCTCTCATCCCTCATTGGTAAGATCCCAAGTCCGCCGCCTGTCGGCCATGTTCTATTTTAAACAGTCCTCACAACACCAAGCCGTAACCTCCTGAGATACCAAAAGTCCCATTCTGACACCAATTTGGAGCGTGCGGTACTCAATGCTTTTGTTGTGCTTTTGCCTAGGCAGCGAGAGGGTTTGTTTTTGTGCTTTTGCGCGAGTTGTACTTGCCACCCAAGCTTTAGGGATCGTAATCGCATAAGTTTGCACTGGACAGAACCGTACGCTTTGGCCTAGAAATAAAGGCTACAAGCTTGCATGTGATTGTTCTCAAAACTCAATTATTCACATTTCACACTCCCTTCACGGTGGATAGACACAGCATCATACCTGCCAATGAATGGAAGAAATCTCACCAGTTACTAGTTTTCTTGAAAAAACACATTTAACATACATCAATCATTTCAAATTCAAAACAGATCCCCTAGTCAGTCATACCTTACTTTTGACATTTTACCTAGTAAAACCTGAAAATTGTCTAAGTATTTCAGCTATCTAATAAAAATTTGGCGCAGGTATCTGGGGCGACCCGCTGGGGAGTTTTGGCGAATACCATGATAATGCATTCAGCATAACCATGCATCTTTTAAGACCGACTCGGCATAATACCTTTAGTTATCTGTAGTAATTGATAACCACATGACTATTAAAGTCATGAACTCATAATTTCGAAATATTATTTTTTTTGTAATAATGAAAAACAATAATCAACTAGAACTAACGATCATTAACCAAATATCACAATTCCTCATCGAAATTTGAGTATGAATCGGATTTTTCGTTTTGATGCAGTAAACATTTATGTGTAGTATTACGTCCCACAAGATACTGTGTATAACAAAAATTCCGGATCCGGAATTTTATAACAAAGTTGTGATTTTCTATATGAAGGATTCGATTTAAGCTTAGGCAAATTTCACATAGTGATTTAGTATATGAACACGCATTATGTACATGCAAAAAACAGCGGATTTTTTTGGAATGTGAGGGCGCCCTCCTCAGGAAATCTCTGAGTCGGCCTGTAACCCATAACAGCCCACAGCTCTACCTTAGTATCGATGTATTAATACACGTGCGCGGTGGTTATCTCTTACCTTTAATGGATTTAATTACCGTATATTGCTATCTAAAGTATGGATAACCAAAGTGACTATCAACACATAACATGCCACGCTATAAACACGTGCGCGGTGGTTACCTGTTACAGTTAATGGTTTATTTAA
>JAMKCH010054199.1:0-10065 GCA_023653785.1 Ophioderma brevispina | reverse complement strand
GAAAAAAACAAAGACCAAAAGTTGCAGGAGGATTCTGTACTGACAACATTTTATAAGTAATCCGTTTGACAGGCTCAGTGATAATACTGTTTCATGAATCTGTGTTGACAGGACAGGTGGGAAAGTGTTCCTAAAAAAATGGTTTGATTTGGTCGTCTTGGTGGCTGGCAGGAAGGGGAATGCCTATACAAATGCAATGCTTCATAAACATAGATTAAGGGTTTATAACTCTTGACCATTCTAACCGTGAGGATGTAGTTTTGCTTCTGCATTTCTGGAAATTGAAATTGGGGAGAGTCAAATGGAAGAAAGTTCATTTTTCTTCAAAGTTGTAATACAGTTGAGAAAACGCAGTTATGTGTACTGTAAGTAATTCTGGTACTTAATCTACTGGCCCATGGCCATACACAAGCCACTTCCTATTCCTCAATGTCATCTCTAAATTTTACTTGTTTAATCCCGGATATTACCACCTTGAAGCAATAAATTGTGCTAAATTATTTTTTAACTATATTAATTAGTCTTGTAGCGTTTTTGCTGCCCTGGTTGATGGAGTACTGAAATCATGGTTGACAAGGACAAAGTCCAAGATTCCATGGTGTGGTGGAGTTGTTGGTTGATGGGTGGGGGTTGTGGTAAATGGGATACAGGATAATGGGTGGTTGATGGGTGGGGTGATGGAGTAGTGGCCTCAGCAGGGGATTAAGTGTGTTGCAGTAGTAGCCACATTACATTTAATTTGGAGCCATTTTACCATAGTTGTTGTTTTTCTTTTATTTACGAGGAGAAGATTTGAATTTTTAGACAAAACACAGAAATGATTAAGTTTCAAGTGATCCAAATTCAATATTTTTTGTTTTATAAACTAATAATAATTCGACAGATCAAGTATGATTTGGCAACTGTCTTGACTTGCCATTAGCCAATTTGAGCAATTTTTGGGGAGGAAACCCTTTTCAATTATTTTTTTTAAATTAAAATGAAAGTGCATTGTACATTTTAGTTTTACTCTGGGAACACAAACTTGATTTTTTTTGGCATTAACAATGAAAAAATTTCACTGGTATAGGCCTATATCCCTAACATCTTTTCGGAAAAGACTACCATACCTGAAAATAACCTCACAAAAAGGTTGTTTTGTTGCATTATTTGTTAGATCTAGGGGCAATTTCTCCCTTAAAAACAAGGGTCCGCTACGTGATTTCTGAAAAGTGGAAAAAATGCAGTTAAGGGACGTTGGATATGGGAATATCACTTAAGCATGCCATTTGTTGCGTGTAGCCTACCTATAAGTGGTTTCACTTCATTGTACAAATCAACACACAACAAATCTGGAGTAAGCCACAGCATCCTGGATAGCTCTCTTTCCAATTCGGCGATTTTCAAAACTAATAGATTAACATTTAATCTCACACCCAAACAATATGCTTATAACTTAAAATGTTGTACCAAGTGAGATTGTTTTATATCTTGGTTGATTGCAACAAGATGAAAATCAAATTATTTGTTGACTGTCGATGGGCTGATTTTTGTAGAAATCTGGGTAGGGTTCTTTGGTGATCATTAGTATCTGGAAAGGTGTAAACATTGGAACTTTATGCAGCGATCATTTGTTGCGGTCGGGTGTATTAGGGATGGCCACATGCAAAAGAGTGCCAATGTTACCAGTAGTAGGAAGTCATCAGGGTCATTTATTTTTCTGTGAAACTGTCAGATGGATTTCATGAAACATGGGAATGGAACATTGTCTGAGTGTTTTCACTGATGTTGATCGTGGTCTTGTCGTTTTGGAATGAGGTCAAATTGTGTTAAAGCTCCAGTAACAAGTGGTGCAACGATATTATTATATACCAGTAGATTACAGTGAATGATTTTAAAGACACAATGCACATTTGACAAATGTGCGCCCTCCTAAAGATTTTTCAAAATCGATTTTTTGCATGCATGGTGAAAGCTTTTATATACAAAAGCCCTCACCCGAAAATGATTAGACCAAATCAAGCTCCTTATGGGTAAACAGAACGATTTTATTAATTAAACAAGTAGCCGGCGACGTTAAATCAGAAGACTACGGAAAAAGGCTTTTAACACAAGAACACACCTCCTATGAATGTTTCTCCCACTATGCACACTTTTGAGCTGTCTATAACCTTTGTGGTTTTATATCAGTGAGACGAGTCAAAATATTCATGTAATATACACATTTGTTGATAAAGTTATGGAAAACTCTAAAAGTTGGCCTACAAAATTACCTGGATGTCTTTATCCTCATTATCAATGTCCCCTATCTGTTTTGGGGTATGTTATTTTATGTGGTAAATATATTTTGTTTGTGTTCTCAATGGCCTAGACTATCATTTGAGCAAATGAAGAAATTTTATTTTGTGAAATGTGCCAGTGCCCGAGTTAAGGAAAGGCAATTGGTGACCTTTTTGTGACCTATGGTTTATGGGTCACAAAATAAAAAAATATATACTTAAATATGCTCAAATGACAAAATGGTGCATCACCAATGTGTGTTTTCTCAATAAGAATTTTAAACGACTTCATAAGTCCTAATGACTTAAAGTCATTTATGACCCCTATGACCTAGGGTTGATCATAGCTTTGAAATCACAGATTAAAATCTGATTTCAGATTGTTTTTCATACAATCATCCCCTGTGTTTAAGTTAAGAAATTGTTTGAATTTGAGACTTTTTCACATGTTCAGAGTTTTTTATCATTGGCTACTCACAAACCTCAGTTATGGGTCAAAGGTCATATACAAACCAATTATCGTACTCAAGGCATTCAATTGTAACTCCCTATTACAAAAAATAGGAACGCATTCACATACTTGCAATATGAGTGGTTCCAGATTTCTTTTTCATGACGCTGGTATGGCATGCAATTGGGATGGTTTTTGTGTCGCCCTGCCCCCTAAGGCAGGAAAACACATAGGGATCACTTTGTCCACTGTTTTGGCTGTAGTTTCTTGAATGTCTGTTGTTGATTATGAAGATTCTGTTGTGAAAAAGGGTTAACATTTGCCTGTAATATTCCTCATACTTGATGGATTTACACCAAACTTTGGTGGCACTGGTGTAACATAGTCAATCCCCCACTGTTTTGTGATGAGGGTCACAGGTACATGCCCAGGTCACAGGTCACATGCCAAGGTCAAAGGTCACTGCCAAGGTCAAGGCATGTGAGGTCAAGTTGTAAAATAGGCTAAAAATGTAAAATCGACCTCATTTTGCAAGTTGGAAGTTCAATTGGAACAACTTGAATCATAGTGCAACATGGGATCCCTCATTTGTTGAATAGGTCAACGGTCTGCATACCAAGGTCAAAGTTCCTGTGAGGTCAGTTGTAAATAGGCTAAAAATGTAAAATTGAACCTCATATTGCAAGTTGAAGTTCAATTGAACCAAACTTTGAATCATTGTGCAACATGAGATCCCTCATTTGTTGATGAGTCCAAAGGTAACATATCGAGGTCAACGGTCCATGTTTGGCCCATCATTCACTAACCGCGACGGTCAGGCGACACAACGGTCCGAGGACCGATGTATTTTTTGCAATATTTCCCAAAGTTTATTCAAACAAACAAACAATGAACGGCTGTTGGCAGCAGTGGCGGCGTACCAGTCCCCTCACAAGATTTGCCAAAATATGCCACATTTCCCAGGAACAAAATTTTCCATCCAAAGATTGCAAATTTCCCTTCAATTACTGTATCTCATGAGCACAGCCTACTGTAACAGTTTTCATTTCAGTTTAGTTTTACCATACGTAAGCATATATCATTTACAAGAACAAGAGCTAGAGACTGGAGGGTAGTCAACTGATAGCAAGGCTCGGGAGATATTGACACCCTTAAGACATGTGCGAGTAGACACACTTTTTTGAGGATTTAAGTTTAAATGAATTATTTTGGGATAGATTCTGTTCATATTCAGGTATTTTGCAGGCTTGACTGACAAATTGAAAGGGCAGATTTCTATTGGTAAGTATCTATGGTATATTCACTGTAGAATTTTCACATAATAAGATTTGTTTTTCCTGGCCACTCACACGAACATGCTATACACTGACAGGTTTGAATTTCACCTGGCGCTGGGACTATTGCTGGAGCACGCATTATATTACATGTATGTGGCACGTAGGGTACCACCCAACCCCGGGACCCAACCTCATCACTCATCCCATCATACCCAAGATTTTGGTATCAGTGAAGCCTTACATTTTTGTCGTTCGGATGGGACTATAAAATAGTCTTCGTCCGTATGTTTATTTGTGTGTGTCCGTTTTTCCGTCTGTGGAAGAAATGTTTCCTGGAACATTTGGCCATATCTTTTTTTCGAGATGAGTAAGAGTAGCCAAACTTGAGGTATAAATTGTAGGAGGGTCCAGCCCTGCTAACCATGTTATTAATTTCTCCAGGGTCCTCCACTGGGTCTGTCGGGTAGGGAAAAGGGTCCAATATTGCAAAAAAGTGGGGGCCTAGCTTTTTCTAGATGAGCTAGAGTTGCCAAACTTGGGTATATTGTAGGCAGACACAAGCCCTTTCATCACCATATAACCCCCCCCCCCCCGCGCGTGGCATCCCCTGGTGTCTGTCGGGGGGGGGGGTGGTAGAGAAATGTAAAAAAGGGCACTATTGTACCAAAAGGTCAACATTTGGCCAATTCCCACAGAGTCCTCCCCTGTGTTCTGTCAGGTGGTGGGAAATGTCAAAAAGGTTCTTGCCACCAAAAAATGTCAACATTTTGCCATATTTTTTTTCTCAGATGATCTAGAGTAACCAAACTTGGGTACCGGTATATTGAAGGAGGACACTCCCCCTACCTAACCATGTATTCATTCCTCCAGGGTCCTCTCCTGGGTCTGACAGGGGTGGGGACATGTAAAAAAAGTCAACATTTTTTTAAAAAGTTCACCATTTGCCCATCTTGGTGGGTGCTGACATTTTACCCTTGACGTTTTACCTTTTTAGAGTTATTTTTTGTGATTAGATGGAGTTCATCATGAGTTATGAAATCACCATTCCTCCAGCATAAATACTGATTGATCCCCTTAGTTTTTAAAAATGACAAGTTACAGTGTTGGTGCCCGTAGAGCCCCCAACATACACCCTCACAGAATTCCCCTCCCCCTCCCCTCCCAAGTCAAATATTGAGAATACACAAACTGAGTGATTGATCAACATTGATGGGGATTTCGAAACATTCAGGGCAGAGTCGTATGATTAGATATTGACTAATTAGATATTGACGTATTAGACATGAATTGATTGATGAACACCTGGGCTTATATTGCTGTACGTGAAACACAGTAATAGCATTGAAAATTTCTTGGATAAAGTTCCAACATATTACCATTGGCCCAGAGGTAACCGTATATAGAGAACAAGATCCGTTTGTATATTGGAACACAGGACTAATGTGAGCCTTTTTTGGTAAGATTTGTTGTTCTTGGATACTGGCAATCAACAATTTGGTTTTGCATCGTGAGTGTAATGGTTAGACAACAAGCTGTGTGTAGCTTTCTCATCTTTCACTACATCATGAGCATGTTTACCACTGACAACAGTAGGCATTGATATGTCGTGCAGGGTTCTCCATTATTTTAGCTGATACACCTGAATTTCTTATGATTTCCTATATTTTTGAGCAAGTTGAGGGCCAAAATCATGATTGGTGGCCCGGATTTGTTTGAAACCCCCTGATATAGTGAATTGCCAAGGTCACTGTTAACACTTAACCCCATCTGACACGGGCCATTCGTATACGTTCAGCACATAAAGTCAGTGCTTTAGAGATGGCGTCCAAAAGCTTAAAGTTCATTTGGAAACATCTAAAAAAGAATACCAGCAAAGACTAGGCTTTTTGGACTTAATTTAGATGCATTTCATGCTAATTCTGAATATAGCCCTGGAAAATTAATAATTTGATCTTTTTGAAACAAAAAATGACAAATTTTGATCATTGACAAAAATGGAGTCGCTTGCCTGTTCAAAGGCTTAAGGGCTGGGGGGCAATGGTGTACTTAGATTGTTTTTCAGCAATTTCTCACTTGTGAAAAAAAAAAATGTGGCAACTCAAATTTTTTTTGTAATGTCCAATTTATCGAGCGTTTTTCCATAAAAAAAACTAAGTTTCTAGCCGCTAATGAGATAATTAGCTGGGTCCCTAGGAACCCCTTTGGCACCAACGGGAGTGTGATTTAAATATAGATTAACAAACCCTGTACAAGAAAGTTTTTTTTGCCTATGTTATGGGCAATGGCATTGAAACAAAATTAAATTTATATAATCAGAACAAAAGCAATTTACAAGATGCGACTGACACCAGGGCACAAAATAAAACAAGGGCTAAGGGCGATTAGACCTCAGATTTACAAAATACCCCCCCGTGAGAAATTTTGGCCATGGATAAAATCACCAAATACGAGCGCCTACTTTTGGCAGAATTTGCTCAAAAGGCCCCCGTAGCCCAAAAGTATTTTGTCCCTTGGCTGCACCTTTACTGTAAAACCTATGGCAATTACATTCGTATTTCTTCCCCAAAAAAACAAAATTTACAGGATTATAAAATGGCAATGTTTGTGACTAAATATACTAAATTGGTCATGTAAGAGCAGGAACATCAAAGATTTTTAAAGTGTATGCTGTGGATAGCAGGGTCGTGAAACATTTTGTTCCAGTTTGACACATTCCAAAACAATAATTTGCCCTAAATTCAGACGGTAAAACAGAATTTATTTATATTATACCGTGTCTTGTCTTATGGTATGAGTTTTAATTGAAAATTCCCTCGGGAAAGTAAATTTTCTAATAGTCGAGAGGGCACTATGGAAATTTAGGTGAAGTTAAGTTAATTGTTGGCAACTACTAAAAACGTATACTACTGGGTCGACGATTCAGAAAACAATGTGGCCATTTTTTCTGTTGACCTTTAGTGACCTTGACACAAAGGTCAAAGGCAAAATGGTCAGGGTCATGTCCAAAGTATATGACCTGGTACCCAAAATGTGGCAACATTTCCAAGGAATATTGTATATGATATTTATTTTGTATATTGACCTTTCGGGGTTACTTGAATATGCAAATAACCTAATTAGACACAATAAGATGCATAATATTGCCTTTATGCAGGCCCAGCAGGATTTCCAAAGCAAGATGAAACATTGTAGTCATCTGTAAACACTCTACTCTGCTTAAATGTAGATGAAAACCCTACACAATCCCCATTATTTTTTGCAATTAGGCCTAAGACCCATGGGTAAGTAAAGTAAAGCAAGTTGTTTTGTAAAAAATGTGCAAGAAGAAAATGATCAATGGTCTATGACCAAATCCAGGAACGATCCGTCGTTATTACGTGGAAATAACCCGATTCACACTTAGAGACAAAAGTAGCTATACTACTTATCTGTCTCAGTCACAGTATGATGTTTATTATTCGACCCCATCCAGAGACCCTGGATTAGTCTGGTCTAAAGCAAGATCAAGTAGTCACCCTATACCGGGGGGCGTCCAGGTTTGGTTTGGGGTAGGGAGTTCCCGGAAAGCAGTACACATATCACCAAAGGGACCCATAGGCTTTACCAGAGATGCACATGTTGGGCCAAATTTTACCTTCAGATTGAGGAAAATTTTGACTATTTTTCCAAAAACTTTTTAGAAAAATTGGGTTTCCGCGTGAAAAAATATTGAAAAACGACACATTGTCATACACCAAAATGGCATGAAAAAGGGGTCATTGCTATACAAGGAGGCTAAAACTGAGACTGATGTCGTGGAAAGTCCCCGTATGGTCAGTTGTCGGGGTTGAGATTTCCCCCCTGCATGTACCAACCCCATGCGAGGTAACAGTGCTATTAATGACCATGTGTTGGTAAACCAAATTATGTTACACAGTTTGTAAAAAAAGTGCACAGACACAATGTGATTCTCTTCATTTGTATGATGCTGTATATTTCACACCATAGACCATGATATTCTATAGGTTAAAGCAAGATCAAGTTAGATTCATCACCCTATAGCTGCTATTAATGCCCAGGGTAAGTAACTGAATTGTGTTACACGTTAGTAAAAATTTTCCACACAATTGCGAATTGTTTTCCGAACATGGAAACATTGTTAATGCTAATCCCCCGGGCTGTCACTTAGTAAAAGATTGATGTTATATTCTGTTCAACCAATACAGTTCAAAAATCTTAAAAGTGTTCTAAACAACACTGTTATCTCAATTTAGCTTCTTTCTTTGATGAACCTGTTTTCATTGAACATTGATCATTATTTCCCTGGTCTTAGTGTATAAGAGTGTGTGCAATTAATCAGGACCAATAGCCCTAAGTAATGATCTAATTGTTACAGAACCTAATTCAAAATCATACCCTAAGCTTATGAGTTTTGTTCATGAACGTGGGCACTGGCTGGATGGAGATGGGGAATATCCGATTCAGCAGCAGGTCACCGCGTCGCACCCCCCACACACACACAAATCCCACAAAAGGGGCAAAAGGTCCACCTATTTGTTGATTTTGTCCATAAATGGTCCAAAGTGTAGAGAAGTTTGACAAGAAAGTCCACTTTTTAGTGATGAGATGTTCAAAAAGGGACATTTTTAGGGGGGTGAGTGTGCTTTTACCAAAAAGTCCACATTTTCAAAGTCCCGCACCCCCTAAACAAGGAGTTTAAAAAAGTACCGTAAACAAGTACAAGTAATTTGATTGGTCTAAAAGGCACCCCTAAACAAGTATGGTAAGTGTAATATCCTACCCTTAATTAATAAGTATTGGCAATATTTGACCCCTAAGCAAGTAGAAATTTGTGTCTTTGTAGGCTATACTGAATAGATCATTTACACAAAATGAGCCGAATACGATACAAACTCGAAATTTCCAAATCGTACACTAATTGTAAGTTCAAATCTGGTTCAAGTATGAAAAGTAAACCTTTTTTCAAGATTTCAGTGGTTTTGCTACCCTTTTTACGTATGTATCGTGCACAATCTTGAAAATATACCCTTTTTACGTGTTTCTTTGGTCGCACATGATATCCCCCTATCAATGAACAGTGACCATCCCCCGGGCCCTTGATGGAAAGAATCATTAAAAAATCACACATGTGGCTGAGACTGAAAAGATAACTAGTAACACTAACTTTTGTCTCTGTAGTGCGAATCGTGGTTGTTTCACGGTTATAACAACAATTAATTCCATAGATTTGGCTTAACCCTCGTCTTACCAAGGGGATGGGGTGGTTACCACCCCCCAGTGAACTTTGCTCCGGTGCGCTAACATGCCAAAAGCTTTCGTAAAAACCTTATGGGTAATCGTTCTCTCATCCTTTCTGGTCATTTTAGAGAAAAAATGTGAAGGTAGCACTTTCACCGGGGTTAGGGTATGCCTTCAAAGTCGAAGGGTAGGGGGGGTTGCCACCTACAGATATTTTATGGTACATTTTTGAAAATATTATGCACAGTATGCCTCTAAAACTATGTTTATGTCAAACTAGTCAATTGCCATTATTTAGAGCTGAAAACCTCATGAAAATCCGATATTCCTACGATTTTTAGCGCAAAATTGGATTTTCGCCTATTTTCTATATGGAAAATGCCAATTTTGTCGGCACAATGACTTTGTGACGTCATTGTGACGCCATACTAGGTATGTTAGTAGTTATTTTGGTTGGTACTTATTTAGGAGGACCATAACTATCCACTGGTATCAAAATCATAAGCATCGGGTGCTTTATAACGAATTCTCACCCCCCCCTCCTTGGTAAACCATGTTACAAAAAAGGCTTGGTAAGACGAGGGATATAGACTACATCAACCATTTTCTCTTGTACATTTTCATGAAACAGCTTGGTTTCCTTAGCCATGGGCATTAATAGCAAGGTATAATGGTGTTGTGTAGGGTTCATTATACATTGTGCAAAAACATGAGGTCTAACCCTTGCTTTGGACAGGACTCACCCGACTGGGGTCTGAATAAGGCAAATGCATGCATATTATTGTCTCTAATTAGCTTATTTGCATATAACAAGAAAACGAAAGCTCAAGTAACAAAATAA